>JAJKFJ010020769.1:0-26632 GCA_027382625.1 Tetmemena sp. SeJ-2015
TAAATTCTAATATCGAAATTTGTTGTAAACTTTTATTTTTGGGTGATTTCTATTGATTTTAAATCCTTTTTATATTGGCATCAGGTTGTGCAGCTGCTCCGAATGACTCCTAGTGGCTGCTGTCAACCATCATTTCTCCCTCGGCCTAACTAGCCTATGGCTTGAGTTTCTTCTTCTTGTCTATTCTGGGTATGTTGGAGGCTGCTTACACACTAGCAGGCTTTGGATGCTGCTCCTGTATGTTTTGGGAGTTGAAGGACTGAGGAGCGGGGCCTGAGTTATTGGTGTAGTGGACAGAGGAGTAGTGATGATGCAGCTAGTGATGGTGCTGCTGCAAGTGGTGATTGTTGTTATTTTACAATTATAATCCACTCTTGGAAGAGGAGAAAAAAATAAAAAGTACACACTATGAATACTCCTTTATGATGTAGAAGAGGATAAATTATCTCCTGTATTGAGTTGGCCAATTCTGCTGAAGCTTTGCATGTGAAAGTCCTAAATGAGGGTATCAGTTTGAGGAGGATGCTTCTTAGCCTTGAGCTGCAGGTCGAAGGAGGAGGGAGAGGGGATTTGGGGATCGAGTATTTACAGCTGGCGTAGCGAATCGGAAGACCCAACTATTTCTTAATCGTCTTTCATTATTGTTAATTTAAAGTTTGCTCTCACACTGCTATCTCTGAAAATGTACTTTATTATTGCAGTCGGATTAATAATTAGATTACCAAATAAATTACTCATTCTTATTCGATAATATTCATCATGAATATATTAAATTATAGAATAGGGAAGAGAATTCTATTAGGGTTAAATAAATTCACCAATACTTTATCAAAGATTAAAATTAAAAATAATATATTTGTCTATCATTTTTATAAATGCTAAGATTACTTTGTTTATATCAGAATAAAGAACTAATAACTCAAAGGGTAAGAGAGATAGACGGATTCGCGCATCAAATTTTGAAGGGAGGGGAGAAGGGCCTTCTCTACAGGCCGAAGTCTGCCTTATACTCAACTGCAACATCAACCACATACAAGTCAGCATCTTCTTCTCTCTCATCTTGTAATAAAATAATCTTAAAGTATGATCTTGCGTGACATTTTAGGCGCTGAAATCTCCGAACACGTTTTAAGTGTAGCGTTGCAAGTCAGCTTCGTGACCACCGCCTGATATTTGAGAATCAGATATCTGGGATTTAAGATGATCCATCCGCTCTCTATCAGACAGTAACTAATTAAACAGAGATAGAAAAGTTATTATCAGGATTATATTTTTAATTGGGGGGGGTTTTTTAAGTTAAATTAATTTCGTTAAGGGTTTACCCTTTAAGAAGGCCCTGGAGAAAACACTGATTTATTGCCACCTGCTGCTGCATTGTATCTGAAATAATCATTCTTCGTCTCAGAGGCTTGAGTGAACAAACCTCCTCCCAACCCAGACATCTGACTATACTGAGTTCCCTAACCCATAACATATTAAAAGCAAATCTATATTCTTCATAGCATTGATATCCTAGTTATTAGAGGCCAATCTGTTGAACCCTCCAAACATGATTGGAGTTTTGATCTGTGTTGATCTTGTTGAATGAGCGCCACCCATCCCCATAGTGCCTGTGGTTAGATTTGAGTCTCTACTCTTAAGATTAACCATTTGCTTGTTTGGGTTGTTGTTGATGTTATTAGTTTAGAAGGAGTGCATTGGTGGCTTCTGCTAGAAATGACCAGCACCTAGATTCCTCTAGCCATGATGTCCGTGTTCATCTCTGTGGCTCTGACATATCTCCTCTTGGATAGATTCCTCAACTTCCTCATCTTCGTCTCTCTAAGGTCTATTATCATATTCAGCACTTTCTCCAGGCTGCCCTACTCCAAGTCCCAAACCTCCTCCAATTCCACTCAGGCCATCGCCACTGCCTCTCTGCTGAGGGCCCTTGTACTCAAAGTTTCTTAAAGTGGAGCTGAAGGTGCAGCTTCGCTTGTAATCCAGCTAAGATGTATGAGTCATCATCAGCACGTTCTATTAGAAAACAGTAGCGACATTATTAGGAGCAGGCGATAAATAAAATTATGTGATATGGATTCATTTAAAGCGCATTATTGAACTTGCTCTAACCGAATGTTAGCCCATTCTAAGTGCTGGTCATTTGATTCAAGTGAGTCTAGCCATTAGAATCCTTCCTGAGTTGTTGAGAAACTTTAAACCCACTAGAGGCTGTGTTAATCAGTTTCTGCTAAGGCTTAGGGAGTTAGCCATAGTTATTGGATCGAGGGGCTGGGTTCTAGGAGGAGTGGTTGTTGTTGTTGTTGGTGGTGGTATGAGTACTAACTTGCTTAGTCCCTTTCAAGGGCAAGTTCTATTAGATTCCTTGCACCATTCCTGCTCCACTCTATATTTACTGCTGATGCAACCTCCTATAAGAGAAATTAACATCCAATAAGCTAAAATAGATTCTAACTTTGCAATGAAGACTAATATTGAGGAATAACATTCTAAATGTTACTCTAAGTATATCGTAATAATGATTCATTAATTTTTTTTTCTCCTGCTTTATATCTTTAACTTTTTTCTTTCCATCTGGATTCTTCAATTACTAATGGCTCATCATCAAGTCTCTCTTAATTTAAAATACTATGAATGAACATATAAATAGCATAATTTGCATCTTTGACTCCTGATACTTTTCGTTGAGCTGTTCCTCTTCCTTATCCTCCATGGCTGCATGAATACTCTTCACTGCCTATTTAAGTGCATACATACTCTTCTAAACCACAATAAATTTATTTAATATGCAACTTCTCTAATGAATTTGCTTTACTTCATGAGTTTTTATTTTCCTTTTTCCCCCCCAACAAAAGACTTCTTCAATTTGCTGTTCTGCTAGGTGCAGCAGACTGATTGGAATTGGCAATTGAGAATTTTTAACCAAAGGAGGCAGAGGGATTCCTAGGCCGCATTTCCCCTTAAGAGGAACCTAAAGATGCAACTGAAAGAGAGGAAGGATTTGATTTTAGAGCAGACTAGAATTTAGGCTGTGACTTCTTATCCCGAGATAAAATGTATAGTCTTCTCTCAGCTACTGATAAGAAGAAAATTGATAAATGAAGATTGGATTCTAGACTCGGGTACCACACGAAGATGGCTGTCCTTGTCCAGTATTTCACTTGTCTTAAGTCCATACTTTCCGAAGATAGAGGGTTTATAGACTTTCTGTGTTTCATTTTGAGATGTATTTTTTATGGGACTATCTCTGCCTGAAAGTATGCCTTGCTGAGAATTAGAATCCATGTCTACTCCTTTCAAATGTTGTGAGTATTTTTAAGAAACAGCTTTATCATTCCCTGATAATTTTAAAAGTCGTTCTTCACCTTTATAGCTTTCGAGTTTTTATCAGTTTGTAAGTTTTAACTATACTAAGTAAACGCTGAAGAGGACTAAAAATAACCTAATACTTTAAAGACTTTGCCATGCTTGGTAGATTACCGCTAGTTTAAGAAAAGAAGCCGCTCTCCTGCCTTTAATGGCTAGGAGAAAAATTAAAAGCAAAGTTGTTAGACAGCAGCTCATCAGAAAACCCGCCTGCTGCTGCCTCCTCTCCTTGGAAGTGAACGACGCTCTATTTCTTTCTTAGCTTCAACTCTGTCGCTTTGTGTGTTAAGTCTTCCTATAAATGCTACTGCCTTTCTCCTTTCTTCATAGCCATCATTTTGTGCACCACCCCAAATACCAAACTCTTTTTCTCTCTTTCCATCCTTGTCTCGTGCAAAAGCATGTCTCCTATTTCTTCTAGACAAAAAAAAAATTAATCATTTAATAAAATTAAATCTAGCTCTCTCAATTCATCTTCAGAAGATTTCCTTCCAGCACTCTCTTATAGCGAGCTTAATCCAACTCCAACTGCCTCATAAACTCGAAGTTCTACAGGAAGCTCTCCCCAGCTCTCCTTAGATTATTCCATCTAAAACAAAGTAGACATTTAAAAGGTATTAGATGAAGTACTGCCTCATTTTCTTGAGTTTTCTTTTAGGTTTAGTTAAGGAAAGAGTGGCTAATAAGACTAGGATACTCCTCATTCTAATTGCTCTTAGGCCTCTGTCCATTATATGTATTAGACACTTTAGTTGCTTAGTTTCTACTTTTTTAGTCAATGATTCCCTGCCCCTTATTGTGAAGTCTATTCTTAAATTCCAACAACTTTAAAATAATGATGTATTAAATTATCTTTTTTCTAAAAGTCAATGCTCTATTCTTCTGGCAGAGACATAGAGCTGCTTTTGAAAGTTAAGTTAGCGTAGAACCTCAGACTACTAAAGCTAAGAGGGTGTTAAATTCCTTATGTTTCTAAAGTGATGCTTCGGCTTGCTCGAGAGCTTTACCTTCTACAGGAAGTTACTGGTTTGAGTGTGTATTGATGGCTTAAAATAAGCAAGATTATTTCATTATTTAAAGATTATTTGTGGCTAGTTCAGGTAAGGAAGAGCTATCGGCTGCAAACTTGATTGTAGTCTTGTGCTACAAATAGTTCTTGGGTGATGTCACTTAACTCAGGAATTGATGCTTAAGTTCAGGCTCATTTAATCTAAACTATAATACATATAGATAATCAAATTAATTTATTATGGATTGGAGAGGAGATATCAAGTTTGCTAGTTTAGGACATAGGAGAGAGCATGAGCTTTCTCTCTCGCTAAGTGTTGACATCCATCCCATCAGTTTGTTTCCTGTTCGACTTCATAGTCATAGACAGTTGATCTGAAGAAAGGGTGGACAGCTTGTTTAAATTGTGAGTTTGAGATTATTTCCTTTCTGGCCGTTGAAATTTTGAAAAAGATTTCTGTGCCTTGAGTGTCTCCTGTTTATCTAATTAAGCAGGAGAAAGAAGTGTGTTTTAGGTTTGTAGATGCTTTTGGGATTGCGAAAGTTGAGGGTGGAACTTGGACAAGGTGCTTTGCCTTTAAAGAATGTCTGGACAGAGCACGACAGACTCATCTGACTCTTCTGAGTGCTGTCTAAGGATGCTGTTCATTTGCCCAATCAACTTTTGCCTATCTTCTTGATTCTGTTCTTTGGAAAACAAAAATTTTGAAAAGTTTTTAATGAACTTTCTTGTTGGATGGAAATTGCCTCTGAGCATGAGCAGCAGCCTAAGAGAAAGTTTTCTCATTCTCAATACTTTGCTACTTCGTCCTCTTCACCTTCGCAAGATTCTTGACTATGGAAGATTAGTTTATTAGTTAGAGGTTTCTGCCTATCTACTTGTATCTCACTATCTAGAACCCATTCTATGTTGTGGAGTGGTGGAGATGCATTTGCTACAAGCCATTCTTCTCATCTTCTACATTACAATTATGATAAGGCATTTAAAGATTAGAGAGAAGTTATTTCATCTTCAACTTTCTGAACTTACTCTAATGAAGAGGTAACTAAGTTTGATCTCCTCTCATGTCAGTGGCCTCTCTCAGATTTTTGGTACTCTAATTCTAGTAGAAAGTGGCATTTCTACCTATCTTGCTGCTCTATTCAGAGAACAGTTTCATTTTAACTGACTTACTATCTCCCTCATCCTCATCTTCCTACTCTTCAATCCTCATGTGCGAACTAGCTCTATCCCTAGTGTCTTAGGCGTGCATGAACTATGCCGCTCCTATTACTTGGTAAGACTTCCTTCGATTCATGAGCTGCTCTTTCCTAGACTGAGGCACCACCAGCAAATCTCTCTCTCCTTATGTACCTAGACTCAATATTTGCTTCTCTGTTTGGCGGTGCCTGATGCCAGTGGGGTTTAGATCAAGGCTGGGCGGAGTAAGTATCTCCTCCTACCATTTGGTTCTACTTAAAAGAGAAAAATATAAACTTTGCCCAAACCCATCTTGACTAACTTTATCATTTGGCTCATCATCTTCGTCCCCACTATCACTGACGTAAGGCTCCTTGTAGTGTGAGAACTTATCCTTGAAGATTATGTGACTCAACTGCTGCTGTCCGTTGTAGGTTTTCCCAAGAGCGTTGCCAGCAGTCTCATCTAGCTAATAATATGCATCACTTATTTAGATTAGCAAGATTTGATCGTTTCTCTCTCCTGAAGAGGCTGTGTTAATGATGTTGCGCATAGTGCCACCGTTCACACTCACTCCAAACAGAAGTTGAAAATGTAAATTTACAGAAGAGAATATTTATTAAGAAGTTTATTGGCTTTGTCATCAAGCCTGGTTCGCATGATTTAGTCTATTTTGAATTGTCTTTGCACATGTGTATTCATCTCGTTCATGACTCTACTTCGCATAGTTCTCTCCACCTTCGCTCCCTCACAAATAATTAAACTATTCAGTTCAAATTTAATGGCTCCTGGAATGAAACCCTTTTAAGAAGTTTGTCTGAGTGCTTGAATTTCATCAAAGATGTCTTTGTTTTGTTTCTCTGCTTGCTACATCACTGAGTCCCCATTTTAAACTAGCTAGTTTACTCTCAACTGATAGGCTTCTCTTTCATCAGGTGGCTACAATACTCCCTCCTTGAAAGATTTGTAGTTGTTTATGTAAACTAATGAAGCAATCGCAAAGCTATTTAAATTAAAAATGCTAATAAGATTACCAGCCAAACTTTTTATTAGTGGTCTTAGCTTTGGCTACTTCAGACTTGATATCCTTCTGCAGAGCGAACAATTCCTCAGGGCCAGAGTTTAGATACTCCAATTGCATTAGTTTCTAATGATAGGGATCAGAAGGGTAGAAGAATTGGGAATCTTAATCGTCAATTCCATCCATAGTAGTCTATTCACTTAAATAGATTATCTTATGAATACACATTCGAACAAAAATATTTTAATCTTGAATATAACTTGAATAAGATTTTTAACATTGACTATATTTTAGTTAATGATATCCTTATTAGAAAATCATAAATCCTTTAATCTGCTTATTTTAAAGTATTCATGCAAATTTTGTATGCTTTCTAACTATTTAGAGATGCTCTCATTGAGCAGATTCTTTGGAATTCTTGGGCTCTTCTATTGAGTTACTTTTCTCAATTGCATTTCTATCTGGGCGATCATACTTGCTTGACTGGTGCTATTTACTCTTAGTTGCTTTTTTAGTTTACAGATCTTTCTTCATTTAATTTATTAAATAAGATATATTTATTATATTTTTCATTTTATTCCAAATTATTCTGCTTATTATTCAACAAGTTACTTCCAATTATAATTCGAAGACAGGTGAAATTAGCTCCCACATTAGACTTCCCCTTCTTAATATTTATAGCTAAACTTATTAATTAAAGTGGATATTTTAAAAAGATAAATGGATTCTCCAGTCGACAATAAGATATTAAGGTCATCATCACCCTAGAAGAGCGATCTGAAAGCCATTCACACACAAATAAAGAACGAATACGGCCAATACCTAAAGAGAGATTCTTCTCAAGTTTAAACATAAAATACATATCAATCGTCTTTATTTATAGTTGAGTAGTTCCAGATTATAGAGTAATCTCATAATCTATTGTTGATAATTAAATTTAGGGAAGATTATGATCAAAGTGATTTCGAGCAGTCGTCTGAAAAATAAGTGCCATAAGACACAGTGATGACTCTTGGGGATTCACAAAAGAAGAGAAGCTTAGTTAGAGACAACTTGAGCTCAGATGGCAAGAAGTCAAGAGAGGCCAAGCACTAGCCACCGGACTAGAACGAATAAAGGAATTCTGCCTAGCCCAGTAGGCAAAAGATAATTTCTTCAGCAGATAGAGGCAGTCATAGTAGACAGTCATATTTTCAACAAGGTATGGACAAATATTTTAAGCAAAGTTAAATTCTTGTGTAGAGAGGTAATAAGAAATAAACAAGAACAATGAAATCCTGCTCAACAAGATCATGAAGATAATAGACCCTCCATCTACTACATCCAAACATCATGGGCTGCCTCTTCCTAGCAAAGGCCATTAGAGTTAGACATTTGGAGATACTTCTTAGCATGACTACATGGCTCTTTAGAAGCAGTTAGCAAAAGGAATGGGCGGCAAGAGAAAGCAGGAAATGCAAAGACAGATGCATGAGAACTTCAAGATGCTCTAAAGACTCTCCAACACCAAAAGCTAATACTCTGTTAAGAAGCTTGGCGTTGAGGATATCAGCGGCATCTCTGGTGGGAGAGTTTAACCCCAAATTAAAATCAAGCACCAGGTAGTCTCTTCAAAGAGTGAGGAAAGAAAGAACTAAAGCAAAAATAACTACACTAGCAAGATTCAAGAGATGCAAAATGATAATCTTCATATTGTCTTTTAAAAACGACTTCGATGAAGGTCCTTTGAGGATCAAGTAAGAGGCAAAGGCTGTTGCAAATAATCAATATTTCAATAACTTCAACGACTAACCTTAAAGACAAGAGCAATAGATATAAGGGTAGGGTCAGCAAATTTATAAGAAAAAGCTAACAGAACCTCATGAAAAGAGGCATCAAAGCTTTGATGATCAAAGTTAAAATTTAAGGATAGGATGGAAATGATAATCAACAAATAGTTGAGAACAGGAATGTTGTTAAACACAAATTTAAGAGTCAATAGAAGCTTAGGAGAGTAGCAAAATAATTTTCTTCCTTAAATCGAAAGCTCAATAAGCAACTTTAGCAGGAGGTAGTTTTAAAACGAGACGAATAACAAGTTCATAAAGCACCCACTACTCTAAAATAAGTCAGGGGAAATTAGAAACTAGAGTACGAATGATATCATAATGACCTCTCAGACTAAGATTGTTAATGATCTCTCTATGCAGTATGAAAAAGGAAAGCTGAGAAGGCATTTTGTGGAGTTGAAATAAGTATATAACTTTCTTTTTTACTTACCAAGAGATAGAGAAGGTGCTAACTCAGTCACAGTGTGTCATCCAAGGCAAGAAAGGGGACTTTCTTGTGGAGCTATCACAAACTAAATTGAAGTTCTATGTGACTGCTGTCAAAATAACCGACCCGCACAAGTTCTTTGTGCTTGAGCATAACCGTTTCAAGTTTGAAAAGTTTCTTAAAAATGTAGGCGAGAGCTCTTTATCTTTAAATTTATTTCTAAATTACTTTTATGCTTCACTGCAGTAATCCAAAGGCTGGCGTTTTTCAATAAGAATACTCTTAGTGATAAGAGACTTTGATAAACTTCTGCTTTAGCCCATGCAAAGAGGCAATGTCGTGAGCTAAACTAGGATAAAAGTAATTTCAAGGTCCTCTAATGAACGAGAGATCTTCTAGACTTAATAGAGTCCACAAATAAACAAGAGTGCTGCTAATTAGGGCTTGAAGAGCATAAATGTTGTCAAAAATGTGGAGATACCTCTTCTCTAGTATAATATTCAAAAAGCTAATAGAGGTGCGATCAGCAGCCGTTAAATGGTTTCTTTAGATGAACTTAAGTCTGTTCACAAATATAATTCTATGAGTAATTTAAATTTTAAGTTGTGTTCCTTAGAAAATAATATAGATTTCCAAGGAAGTGAAGAGCTACCTAATCGAGAAGGATCAAACTGAAATTCATAAATCTTTTACTTGAGAGAGGAAAAACAGCAGACAAGTCTTCTTCCTAAGTTTATCACAACAACAATAACAACTTAACAAGTAATCCAGCGCTTTTAACAAGACTAGAATAATTATGATGAAGAAGCAGAAAGCAAGCCAAAATCAAAGAGGGGTTTGGGTTCTGAACATAAGATGGAAGTTTCTTAAAATACTGAATAGGCGAGAAACTAATAAAACCAGAAGAGATTTGAAAGCAAGTTCTTGAATAACATTAGCGGACAGAGAAATAATATAAATTCATTTTTAAGAACTAATTTGCCAAATCCGAAGGAATAGAACAACAGCTCTCTTAATAGAGAATAGCAAATGAGCTAATACAAAATGAACTTATAAGTTTAAACCAAAGCCAAATTTAAAAGAAGAAAGACAATTAAATGACTTGATAGAAGATTTCAATATGGAGGAGTAAAGAAAATAGAAAAACCATTATTCGAGAGAAGGGTCAAACCAAAATGAAGGATCCGAGAGGAGAACTCACAAGTCATCTGAAAGAAACAACAGATAATCGGATAATTAAGTTTAAAAGTAAAATATACATTAGCAGAATCTACGGCTTAAATCCTGGGGCTAGGCTTAAAGGAGATAAATTAAAAAGGACTCCTTGAGGACAATTGATTTAATTTTAATTATAGAGAGAGCAAGTGAGAGTTAGGAACCATTCCAGGGAGGAGAAAGTAGTATCAGAACGGGTATGGCCGAATATGATTAGTTCATATTTAGCAAAAATCTTCCTAATAATTTGGGAAATGAGTACACATTTGGGAACATAGGAACTTAAGAGTAGGATAAGTCTATCTTCAAATCTAAGATTTAAACATGTGTATATTGATATTTCTGCTTATAAGTCTACTCAGCTTTTGAAACTCGAGAGCTAGAGAAGCTAAAGTGGTATGCAGAGAGAACCAAAAAATCTAATAGTAGCTTAAAGCAACAATAATGAATCTTCGAAACCAAATACAGTTAAGAATTTAAAAGAGTCACCAAACTTTGGAGCTCAAAGTAAGAAGCGTTCTCTTTGGTTGTTAACAAAACCTAGCTGGTTATTATTTTTAATTAGCTACTTAAGGATGTTCATGATAGATTTATTGAACAAGACGAAATAGCAGAGGATATAGAACCAGAGATTTGATTAAATTTCTATATACTTAAATCAATTAAGTGTTTCCATCTGCTATCAATTTATTTCAAGAGATAATTATCAAATCAGGAATTTAATCATTAAATCTAAATATCTATCTCTTCATTATCGTTGAAGTATTTCACATCAACTCTTTCTTCTTATTAGTTTGGTTCAAAATAAAAGAGCATTTTTGCATATTTTTTAAACATTATTTTGGTTTTCTGTAAACAATGCATAGGACCGGACTAGAGTGATCAGAATGAAACGATGGGATCGGATTGAAGAATCCAAAAATACTTTGCTTTGTGTCTGAATTTTCAACTTTAAGTCCATTAAGAGGATCAAGAATGAATCTCAGAGGTAGAGTTACATCACATATGCTAATTGGCATGATTTCAGCTTACTCGTCATCAAATGGAAGTGCAGCATCCTCAATCCTATTCTCTCTAATATAAACATCCAAGTACTTCTTGATGTGATCCTTGCTTCCATATAACGCTATATTCTAAACATATTTTCAAATATTTTAAGCTCTCATAATAACTAGTTTATTCTCGCACTGAATTTGGTTCTCTCTTGCTCTCCTTTAGATCAAGGAAACGGCATCATTTTAAGCTTTAAAAAGGCCTTGCAGTGCTCCTTAAACCCACTAGCTTTCTAGTTTCTTATTTATTCTATTGTCATATTTTCTCATAAGGTAAGCACTCACTCCAGCAATTGCCATCAAAATTGTTGCATTAGTTAGGAAGAGGGGGATATCCTCCATCACCTCTTCACTATTCTGGATGTAGTAGAGATTAGGAAGAATAGTTTGAAACTTTATTTTTATGCCTGCTACTTTCATACCATATTGGTAACCCCAACCTCCAATTGAGTAGTAAAGTCCCAGGTATAGTTTCAGATGATCGTTCATTCTCCATTTCAAATCATTCTGTATCTAAAAGGTCTTGAACCCATTTTAATTGCCTCCTTCAAAGCAAAGTGATTGAGAGAATCTCTTAGAAATTGTTTGAGTGACTTTTAAAGTAGCAAGAGTACTTTAAGATGAGATCTAAGCTTGTGTACTTATCTTACTGAGAGTTTAGAATAAGAAGAAGCGTCTCTCTTTCATCTTCTAACTATCAAAGGTGCGCTCCTCCTTAAGTCTAAGTTTCACTTGTCCTTTTGACTGATTGAATTCTATAGTTCCACTATGGCTCAAAGATTAATTTGACATGTGCTTGAGAGATAGCAGGTGTTGAAGTCTATTAAAGGTATGTTAATAGTTGGCTTGATAACCCAAAGAGAGCTTATCATTGAGGATTTAAGAGTAACCAGCAGTATATTATGCAATAGAACCTATGGAGACACCTCCTTCAAGTTGAACAGTTGGCTTGTACTAGTATCGCAGTCGCGGGTGGATAGTGGAAATGCCAACCTTATTAAATTGCACATTCGAATTCATGAGTCGCAAACTCATTCGGTCGTTTAGGTTTACCTGAAATGAGGATTAGTAATTGAATGTTCTTAAAGAGACTTACATCAAAGCCAAATTAGAAATTTGTGTTCAAAGAAGATTTATTCTCGTCTGAATCGTATATTTCCTTGCAATATTCTTATAAAATTTTTATTTAGTTCAAATAAATTTAATTAGCTACTTTAATACATGCTTATTTTTTAATGATAAGATTCTTTATAATTGATTAGAGCTTTATAAATTGAGTTGTTATACACGGATATATAATTCTCTTGTGAAATTGATTAAATTTATTAAATTTAACAATAAAAATTTGATTGACTCCCATAGAGTTAGAAATCATCATCTATTCTCTTATTCGAGCCCAGAGAGTTATTCAGAGTAAATATTAAAATCAAATTTTTTACTAAAAGCATTTTAATTATATTTAATTAATTTAAAATACCATTAATCACCCTTAGAAGATAAATTCATTTATAGTGTAGCAAAGTAATTTACCAGAAATATCTCTATAAATTTTGGCCATTTAAATAATATTTGAGATCTGGCCGACATGAACATTAAATTGGGTATTTTTCTTTTCCTTTTTAAAATTATTTGCAGCACTCATTATCGCCTCTTGGGAAAAGAAGTTGCCATAGGGCTATGCTACTTATAAATTGGTGGGATCATTCTAGAATCCATCCACATCCACTTCTAAATTTGCCATTTTAAAAATAATTAATCAAACTCTCTGGTCAATTTTAATTTATAAATTCGCTGATATTCATTCTAGAAAATAATCTTAAGATATATAAAATGATAAATCACATCATTAACATCCATAGCGTATGTGGTACTTAGAGGTAAAAAATTAGATTACATTAGTTTTATATAAATATAATTTAGAGGATCGTTTTCCATTCTGGCTGAAGGAGATCCATCATCCTGTCCAAGTATTTTACTTTCTTAATCGCGATAGCTCTAATCTAAGACTTTCTATTAGTCTAGGAAGTATATTTATTTTTCTCTAAGCTGCTAAATCTTCTAAAATGGATTTAAAACAATATTTACACTCAACAAAAGTCTCTGAGAGATTGCCCTGATAAGAATCACTGTTATCAATTATTCCAAGTTTGAATAAAGTCAATGGACTTTGTTATTAGAGATTTTAAATTATTAAATATGGACTTATTCTAAGCTCAAATCTGTATTAAACTTTTTAGCTAGATATATTTAAATTAAGATTTGCCAAAATAAAGTTTGATACTTTCGATTTTATAATTAGTATGGCTTGTACTGCTTTTCAAAAGGAAATTTTTGCTTTTACATAAGTTATACTTTCGATGGATTTACTGTACCTAATTGTTCTTTTATTCATGATTGCTCCAAATTTCAACCAATCTTAATCAGAAAATTCATTTTAGTCACACTCATTGTAGTTGAGTATCCTTGTTCCTGTTGAAGTGTTTCCAGGTTCAGAATCTTTGCTTGAATTATAAACGTGTTGCTATCTAAAAGTAGTAGCCTTTTAAGAGCCTTCATCCTCTCTGCTCATATTAGACCTGATCTCTTTATTACGATTATCGGAAACGTTGCTGCCAATGCTTATACGATTTTGCCTTAATTGCTGTTTATACTAAGATTCTAGCGCATATTTGTTCTTTTAAAGACTTTGTGATGAGAGATTCTAAGATTACAAATCGTAAGCAGCATCTTCCTCTTTCTAGTTATTGACTTGATGCCGATCTTGATTCTAAAATTGCCTTCCATCATTTTTATTAAACAACTGCCTGTGTTTAAGATCAAATTAGGAGTTTAGCATTCTGAATTAATCCTTGAGAGTACTTATCCTGTTTTGAGAAATGTCCTTTGGTGAGGAAAGATGTTCTTTCATTATCATACTTTAGTCACCTTGCGTGCTTAATTTCTCCATACTAGATCTCATTAGATTTTGGAAATACCCCGTCTCTCTATTTGAGGAAAAGGCTAAGGGTTCTGTTGTAATATTCTGGGAATCTCTTTCTAAGAATCTTCTGGGAGAGGCTCTAATGAAAGAGTTTGAGCGTGACTTGGAATTAGTTTTAGCGACTATTGGCTTAAAAGAGTCTATAATTTTACTCTAGTCAGCATAGTATAATTTTCATTTGATATGTTTGCACAATTATTCTCTAGGATTAACAGGTTCCTATCGTTATGATTAGAAAAGGAGATGTTCTTCTTTAGAGAGCTGAGACCATCAGGCTTCTTAAAATTAGCTATTTCTAGTTTAGAATGATACTAATTACTAGTGATGAAGCTAGTTTGCTCGTCGTTAGTTCTAGGAAAAGCTTAAGTTTAGAAATGATCTTGCAAGCTAGACTTATTCAGATTGCTTTAATCTCTGGGGCTGAAAAATGAAGAGTGCATATAGGAAGTACCATTTTTATTAAATTAAGAAGTGCTTGAGTCCACCTCATTTTCTATTAAAGAGAGAATCTTATGAGAGGGATCTTTCTAGCCAAGGAAGCTATTCCCATGGAATGACTTATTGCTTGAGCTTTCTTTAAAGTTTGAAAGTCTCTTTTCTTCCTAAAACTGTTGTTGGAGATTAATTTCTTGCTTGATCTATTGCAATTTTATTATCAAATAAGTTCAAAAATCCTATTCATTTGAGGATTAGATGATTGTGGAGAAATTTTAAGTTTATTATATTTTATCTATTTACTGGTATCAAAAGCTTTCTCAAACTAATTAAGCTATATTTTATTGGCTGCGCTAGGGGAGAAGAATCTTCTTGAGTTATTCTATTAACCACTAGCTTTTGATGTAGCTGTATTCACACTCACCTTGCTTTACTGAATATCTGCGTCCTGCTAAATATCTTTTTAAATGTGGAAATAGCTCTTGAGCTCCTAGATTTTCCTTTCTATCTTTGATGAATCATTTCTCTTTTGGCATTATTTATAAAACTAATCTTAATTAGGTATACATTGTTAATAATTCATTTGCAAAAATTAATTGTGTAAGAATTTATCTATACAAGCAACACATTTTAGTTATAGCTCTAGTTCATAAAAATGAATTTTATAACTTTACTTCTTTTTTCTAGTTTAATTACAATTCTCTTCAATTTTATCATTAAAAAATACTACATAAATAACTTGTTGAATTATCATAACCCAACTAATGACTAGCTGCTTTGTTTCTTGAGTGAATTTGTTCTAAATGGCCAAAATAATTACACTCTATATATGAAAAATATCCTTTGCTGGAAGTACTATGTTTCCTTGATTCCAGATTATCTTAGCCCTATACATTGATTGCATGTTAGCAAAGCTGATTTACTTTATTTGCACTTACAGTTTACTAAAATGAGGCTGCTTATTAGTTGAATCTTGAACTTGTTGGAGAAAAGAGACGGAGTTGCTAATTACTACTCAGGTTGGGATCTATTATGAGTTATTTCCTTGGTTCATCATTAAATCGATTATTCATTTTCCCTTCCACTCCTTAATGATTGAGTTTATTTATCTCAGGATTCTGCCTTTCTCTTGCTTTTAATGTTCCTTGGCTGGATTGAAAGCTGCTTAGAACATTTGACTTCCCAAATTATTGCTTTTGGGAGATTTATGTAGATAGCTTTGAAAAAATCATAAATCAATAAAATATTTTTTTTTAAAATTCTAAAGGACGAATAGAAAATAATATTCCAAGTTAATTTTTATTGAATTAACTTTACAAAGGATTTTAAGGAAGCATCTTTGCTATTTTAAATTTAAGAAATATAAGCATTCACTTCAATTTGATATAATACAGTTGGAAACTTTTTGGAGGAATAGATTGATGCTCTTGGCTAAGTTCCAGTATTAAAAATTAAAATTTTAATGATACTGTTAGAATATCATATGACGCAAAATTGACCTTCAGAAGAATTTTTTCTTAGTTTAATAGCTATCTAGCTTAAGATTATTAAAAAATTGAGATCTAGAACTATAATTCCCAAAAACTCCTAATTAATAAGTTACAACTTTTGATTAGCATAATGGTTAATCATTTATAATCTATAACTTATAAAATCTATAATTTGAAAAAGTAAAGGTAGCAGATGGAGATTAAAAATTCTAAGACTTGAGCGTTGACAGACTTTAAGTTTTATTCATCATTTTATTCTTTAATAAATTTTAATTCAAGACAACATTAACCAGACTCGCAAAATTAAAGACGAAGATGATAAAATAACTATTAAAGCCAATGGCAAAATCAGAATCAATAGTAAACAGTGCCTCTCATCTGCTGATGTGCCTCCTCTTCTTCTCTGAGATATCTTTAAATATTCATTTGCTAAACTTCTGCATTCTTCTTTGCAAGTCTGAGTAGATCTCGAGATTCATAGAGTCAAAACTAATTCAAAAGTTGAGGGTCTATCATTTACTCTCCTGCGTTGAGCTGGATAGTGTTCTTCAAGTAATTCCAATCCTCCTTTTTCTTTTACTTCATCTCTATTTAGAGTTAAAAATATTGTCTTGCTTTTATTGGGGTTCGCTAACACCAACCCAAGCAGGTCTTTTCTATAAATTAGACCTTTAAAAAATCCACATAATTATTTGGCTACTGATAGCCTACTGCAGCAGGATTACTGTAATCAGAAGAGGAAGACCCAGACTTCAATCCTTAAGAAATATCAATCCTAGATCAGCTCTAAAAGGAACATGAGAGCTTTAATAAATTATGATTGCCTAATTTAAATGTCTCTCTTCTAGGCCTTAAACTTGAATTTTAATGGATTATCATACATAAAATATCTCTCACTGCGACTTGAGTGTTACTTCAACAAATTGCAAAGCAAGTCACGACTCCATTTTTTAATTTATAATGCTTCATCTTAACTTTCAAACATCCTAGAAGTGCTCAACTTTGAGTCATTCTAGCTAGTTTATGAGAGCTTTTTGATTTTTCTTTGAAGCCTCAATTACCCAAAAGACTCATTAACATCCATTCATTCTTAATTTTATCTCTCTTAGATATAAATTAGGCTAGAGGTTTGATTGGGCTCTTTTCGATCTTTTCTCTTTCGAGTAAATTTTTATTATCTTCTAATTGAACTTTGATTAAGCTTTTGAGGCGCTCTCAGGATTTTGCATGCTCATATTGAGTTCCTGAATCATGGCCTCCCTTGATTACTTGACTAAACTGTTATCATTAGATTGATGATAAAGTGGTTCGACTATTCGCTATCTTGGATTTGCGAAATCTCTTAACTATTGAGAGATATTGACCTAGTTCTTCTACCCTTTATGATTAGAGCCAAAGGTTTTATATTGGCTTGAGATGCTCTCTATATCTTCTAAGGACTGATTGTGCGATATAAAATTAAATTTTAAGGTAGTGTGCGTTTAGGGATACTATTTTTCATTCTAATCTTCTTGCTGCTAAGCGGATACTATCTCAACAGAAGTCTCTAAAGAAAGAATCACTTGTATTTACAGCAACCATAGAAGGAAAGGCATCTTAAATAGGTCTTTTATTCTCTAATCATTTTTAAATTTCAACTGAACCATAATTGGAGTTCGCTAGAAATCCTAACTGCTCCTATCTTTTATAATCCCATTACTTTGAAATTCATTTAAGATAATTTTAATATCAATAAAGTCAGCATAGTTGTGAGTTTCATCTTATTCTGTGTAATCCAGGCGCTTAATGAATTAATTATCGTTGAAAGCTTCTCCACTGATTTAATTATTCTCTAAATTATATCACTAACTAAGTAACTTAAAATTGCATTTCTTGCTTGGTTTTTTATTAATTTCCAGAAAAAATCTTCTGCTATTAATGTTTACTATAAGCTTTATCAGTTAGCAATTCTTGCTAATTTAACGATTTACTCATCATTTCTTTCTCTATTAAGTGCTATTATTGAGATTGGTATTTATGAGTGCTAGTAAGAGAAGTAAACTTTGTATCCATGAGTTGATTCTGCTGTGGCAGGGAAGGGGAAACTAGAATAGTTCTTTACTCGTTCAACTAGACATCTTCTCTTAAGTCTAATTAAGGTGCTTTAAACTTTTAACTCTTCATCAGTAAGTTGTTCGAGTATTATTGCTTCTCAGGCTTATTATTGCTAAAATTTAAGTCAGGAATTTAAAACTTAGTGCTCTAGCTGCTCAACAAGTTATTCATTTGAAATTATTATATGGAGAAAATAGCTGAGATGAGAGTAAGGCCTTAGTGGCATTCTCTGGTGATTTTATCTAAATAATTGAAAACATTTATAATGAATTAAAGATGTTTTATATTATTTTTCTTCTCTGAGATGCTTCTTGAACTTCTGAATGTACATAAGGTAAAATAGATACTCGAGATTTCTCTGGATTATAAGTTCCATGCTTGAGACGTACTCGTCTATGTCATATTCCACAGCTCCAATGCCTTGAACGTTAGAGATGAGCTCACCCTCTTGAGTCAAAAGCATAGCTGCTTCCTTTAGATACTTCAAATGAATATTTCTCAACTCCTCCTCTTCCTCAACAATCTTATCGACCTTTTCATGCAAAGTCAAAAGTTAGAAAGAATAAAGAAAGTTATACTTCAAGTATCAAGAACATTCATCTCTTTTGGATTGTTTTCCTCATCAGAGTAATCTCTCTTGTCTTGCATATGTAAACATATAGTTAATTGAAGTCTTTTCTTCTCCTCTTTAGCAGGTTACACTGGCTTAGGTTATGGCTTGTTTTCAACTCTTGCTTGTAGAGGCTGCTGCTATTGCTAGGGGGCTATTGGTTATGGCTTTGGCTACTATTTAACTTCAATCTATAAGCATATCTGAGAGTGTTGAGGGTGTGATCAGCTGAGGAGGATCCGGGACTAACACAAGCTATCATGACAATCTTAGAGCTACCCTCATTCAAGAAAGAATCTCTCAACACCATAGTAAGTTTAGAAGCTCTAAATTTCTTTAATGAAGAGCTTTTCATGTCGATAGCTCTAATGCACTCCTTTAAGGCGAGTAAACTCTTATTGATTTCTGCTCCCTCTATTCTTCTCTACCTATTATTACTTTAAGTGTCCTAAGCTCTTTCAGAACCAGCGAGATCGACGAGTAAAAACTTTCCAATGGTTCTTCCATTCTGATCTCTTAAGTTGATTTGGCAGATGGCATGACTTCTACTTGAGGTATCATTAGCTACAGTCTAATGAGTAGTCCTGACACTATGTCCAAAGCTAATTATCTCTAGCATCTCTTAGTCACTCCTGGCTTGTCTCTCTAGTCATAGTAACTATCTATTGATTAAACTTGAATCCTTTGGAATTTATCCTCCAAGATCTGCAGTTTCTTCTTTCCGTTCAAAAGGTCCATAACCTTACCACCATAAATCTCGTAGAAACTCATGTAAAAGTTTACTCCTAGATTTCTGTTCTCGTTATTAGCTAACTTGTAAAGATCTCTCAAAGCTATTTTAACTCTTGAGTGGTTGCATTCACGGTGAAAGTCTTACCTGATCCAGTCTATCCATATGCAAAACAAGACTACTAGTGATTTTTTTGCAATAGTCTCTCCATTTTTGAAAAGATTAGGTAGTAGAGTCTTGATTTAGTATTCATAGACATCGTTTGAGCCTTCCAAATCTGAAAAAACGTTGTCGAACTTAAACTCAGAATCATCTATGTACTTGGTGATACCGTCAACTCTAACTTTGCACTCGTGGACCACTATCTTAGGGTTTGAGGCGCTCACGCAATCTATCTCTCCACCTTTAGCTTCCTTTTCAAAAAGAGGACGTTTTCTGACACAGACGCATAGATTCATCTATGATGAACTCACGTGGTTTAGAGGCTAAGAATTGTAAGAAAAGATATGTTTATTCAAAAGCTATGAGACCTTTTTCTTTTGCATGTCAATCAGCAAATCGAACTCTGCATCTATGTTCTTTCCAAGTGCATCATTTTGGAGTTATCTGTCAATCTTTGCCTGCTTCATCTCATCAAACTTTCTCCTTCTTTCATCCCTCTATGCCTCCATTTTTTTGATGTTGTCCAAGACATTTCCACTGGGCTGAGGTTTCTTTTTCTACTGTTGAGATTGAGGTACGTTTCTATTCATCTTAAAATCTTAATTAATTTTCTCTTTGAGTGTCGGTGCTTAGTATTCTAAAATTTGGTTATGAGTGAGTTGCGGGTGTAATCGCTTCTTTTAGAAGGAATGAGTAAATTTACTCTGCTTCGAAAGTTATAAATTAATAACTTCATCTTTTGAATTCTTAAATTTCAAATTCTTCCTATTGAGAGCAATTGAACAAGATTTTTTTAAAACTCCTCTTGATTTTGAAAGTTAAGAGGAGTCAAGTCCATTGCGCAAATTGGATTTGAAGACTCAATTCCATGGAAGTTCGTTTAGAAATGTATTCACTCCAAGCCACCACCTGCCTTCTAACCCAACTCCTGATTACCAGCCTAACATTGACTAGCAGCAGCAGTAGCAACAATTACACTATCAAACCCTGCCCAATTCTAAGAAGCAAGATAGCTTTGATAGCTTCTGCCCATTAACTCAAAATTTAGAAGAACGCGTTAGTGACTCCATAATCATGGATGATGGAATCCACTCTGCATAGGAATTAAGCGAAGTCAATGCAGCCAAGAGACTTTAGAGATTGGAGTTAGAGAAGGAGAGAATCAGGAAACTTGATGAAGAGATGGCCAGGTAGCAGGAGTTACTCTCCAGGATAAGTTAAGATAATTAAGATTGATTCCTTCAAAAACCATTAGTCGCAAAATGCTTATTGAAAATAGGGAAGTGAAAATATTCTTCTCTTTAATTTCTAAAGAAGCAATTTAATTATCATCTCTCACTTAGAGTATTGAAATTGAATATGGGCGAATGATGGATTCAATTATGAAAGATATAATAAGCGAGGGTAAATAAAATATGAGGTATTTATTAAGTAATAAATATGAGAGAAATGTTTTAATGTGTAGATATTAAATATATGACGGGTATAAGTGTAGTCAATTATTTTGAGTGATGACCTCACTGTGTTTTAATTCCTATTGAAGAGAGAAGAAATTTCTTGATTAGAAGTCTTTATCAGAAATATTGTATACTATATAAGGGCCTGCTCAGCCACCATATCTAATTATTAAATTTAATACACATGCAGCAAACTTATAAATTCGAATTAATGATATTCAATATCGCTTGTCTTAAATATATGGATTATGATTTATGATGAGGAAGTATATTTCATTATAAAACTTAGAACCCCTCCAAGGCTGGTATCTTAGCAACTCTGAAAATAATAATGAAAATTATGCAATTCATTGAATGTGCACTTTAAATTGAACTCTGCTTACAGTTTCCGCTCTCTGTTCCCTTTCAACTGTCCAGTCCAAGTTCTTGTTTGAAAGGCTAGCCTTCAAGCATAACAAAGCTGCCGCGAACCCACACCTCGCAAGTCTAAATTAATCTTCACTTACTTATCTATAGATCCGGAGAAAACATTACAGATAAACTATAAATATTTTTACATTAAGTGATTCATTCGCCGGAGCCTTTAAAGATACACCCCTCCTCAAGGAGATCCTCATCAACACTTCAGTGTCCACCAACTCGACTGTGACCTTCACCGCTGTGAACTACAACTTGAATTGGTTGAACACCCAGATCGTCAACGCCACCGACGAAGTTATCAACAACACCAACCCCAGACTTCAAACTAGTATCAGACTTGACAAGGACCTCTATCAGCCAAATGATGTCGTCTTCGCCGAGGTTCTTCTTCCACAAATAATTTGCTAAATGTTTAGCAGTGATTTAACCCCTTCATTAAATATTGTGTTTGACCTCCATCGCAGCCTATTTCAAATTGAACAGCGCTTTGGCCACCGGAGTTTATGATTGTATTCAAGTCACCTTCGGAAGCTCAGTTTTAGCCAACTCTTAAATGGAGATAGTAATTTATCATCCTCGGTGTTTCCCTGATCACATTCGCAGTTCCCGCGTTACGAATATCGTGTAACATCTATTAGTACATTAAATATAATGTCTGATTTATCAGAGCCCCGTTGTGACCTTCACCGTGAGAAATGCTCTTACAAGAATTTGAGACTCTCGACATCATTGGAGCCTCATTGAAGCAAGCCATTAATAATTATGACATCTTAAATTTAATAAGAGATTATCTTAATAATAAGCTATATTTAGAGCAACAGCATCTCCACCATTGCTAAGGGCAAGTGATCTATTAATACGCTTTGAGTTCGCAGTTGCCGGTGCCGCCATCGTTAGAAACTTTACTGCCTTATAATTTGAAGCTCGTCATATAGGCTCTCCCCAATAGTAGTTAGAATTTGCTTTAATAGATCTTGTGCTGAGATACACCCACTATATAGAGAGTATATTTAGGTTCTTCTTCTTAATGCCTAAGACAAGACCCCAGTTGCTTTCACCGCTGTCTCTAGCGCAATTTAATAATATTATAATCTCACTCTTGAGATTAACACAATATTTTAATTCATTCAGTATTGAGTATTGAAGATTCTTGATAGTAACAACAACCTTATCTACAATACCACCTCAGTAGCCACTTTGACCTCCAAAGCAAACTCCTAAATACTCATTATAAGGCAACAGGAGTTTACACTGTTAGAGCTTACAACCAGTTCGTGCCTGTGGTGTCTACGTCATTCAAATTCATGGGACTCCTCGCCGACCCAGTCAATGTGCTCCTCACCTTCCCTCAAGCCCTCTACAAGCTTGGTGATACCGTGAGAGCTATTCATCAAAAGCATAGTACTTCAAATAAAAGTCAATGAGCAATTTAAAATTGCCACTGTGACTCTCCCTAACGGTTCTCCTCTTCCCTTGACTGCATCCGTCAGCTACAACGTCACCTTGAGCACACATAAATCTTGGCCAACCAAACTGTTGCCCTCTCCGTCCTCTTGTTTATAGTTCCCGCTAGAGCCACCACCCAGACCCCCTTTCATAAGTCGTGAGAAATGGTTTGACTACCTACATTTACTCTCAGAGCTTCAACCTCCTCAACCCTGATCTCTACGTTGTCGACTTCTTCCCCGCCACTGGATACCTCACCAACAACATCCCCAACAAGATCTACTTCCAAGCAAACTCATATTCTATTCATATGAACATCATATATCTAATTGAAATGAGTAAAGTCATCATCTTTAAAATCATTTAGGAAATTAAAGCATGGACTAACGCTTCCAGAGTTGAGACCCTCGATAATTAAAGATATAGAGAGTGTTACAAGCCATCAACAAGACCCTCACCACCACCTACTATAGCAACAGCCAATTTTAAAGAGCAAGGGATCTTTCATGTACACTCCCACCGTCATCGCCGGTGCATCAAATGTCACCTTTGAGTTCTTTAAAAGCGAGATAATAAATCCCTCTGACGATATGAAATGCTGCAAAATGTTTGTAGAAACTTGACCTTCGCCGCCAATGCTTTCCAAAGCACCATCATGTCAGAGGCCTAGATCTACATCCTCAACAACAACAGAGTTCTTAACAACAAGGATGATCTCTTGGTTAGCATTGTCACCAATGGTTCCGTCAATTACTACAACCTCTTTATTTCATCATTATTTGTAATTAGTTGCTATTTACACGTTAATATAATGTGTCTGAGACCTACTTCCTCCAAATCAGAAATGGAGAGCAGATCGTCTTCCAAGACCAATACTACCTCCTCCCCAGCGCTACCAGAAACGTGACAATCCCCGCTGCATCATTCAACCTAGTCAACGGTGGAATCCTTTCCCTCTCTCTCTTCAAGGCCAACAGAATCCTTGAGAACTTCTACAGAAGTGCCATGCCCGCAACCACTGCAGGCCCCGTTACTACCGCTGCCCCCGCTACCACTGCTGGTCCCGTTACCACAGCTGGAGTCACAACTGCTGGTGTAACTACCAAGGCTGGCGCCACCACCGCTGCCGCTGCTACTACTGCTGCACCCGTGACTACCAAATCTGCTGCTACTACTTCTGCTGCTGGAACTACTGCCGCTGCTACCACTACCAAGGCTGGCGCCACAACTGCTGCTCCCGCAACTACCAAATCTGCTGCAACTACCGCCGCTGCTGGAACCACCGCTGCTGCCACTACCACTAGGGCTGGCGCAACTACCGCTGCTGCTGCAACCACTGCTGGTGTAACTACCAAGGCTGCTGCAACCACAGCCGCCGCTGCAACCACTGCTGGTGTAACTACCAAATCCGCTGCAACCACCGCCGCCGCTGGAACCACTGCTGCTCCCACTACTACTAAATCAGGAGCTACCACCGCTGCACCCGCCACTCAGCTTAAATTAGTAAAAATCATAATCTTTATGATTGCGGGTTTAACTACCGCTGGTACCACCACCAAATCCTCAGGTGTGACTACTGCTCCCGCCGTGACCACTGCTGGACCTACTACTACCTCAGCACCCACCACCACCAGATCTGCTGTTACCACTCAAATCTATTATAATTGGAAGAGTCAAATAATGCAACGCTATTATATGAATTGAATTTATTTGTTAAATAGCGTTTATCGTCTCTCTTGCAAATGTCAGCAAATTAATAAAAGTTTTTGTTTGCCAGTTTTTACATTAAACACCTAATAATAGAATTAAGATAATTTTTAGGGTTTGACTGTTCCCGCCCCCACTGGTAAGGTCACCATCCTCAGCTTCCAGCCTCCCGCTTTCGCTGATGCCTCCACCACCTCTCAATTCCTCGACCCCAAGGGTGAGCTCCTCTTCTACAAGAGAGCCTCCGATCAACTCACCGTCCAGATCGTCCTCGACAAGACCTCTTACCTCCCAGGAGATATGGTCTCATATACTATCAACGTTCTCAACGTGACCACCCAGAAGGCCGTTGCCGTCGACACTAACAAAAAGTAGTTAAACATTTCAATTATTCTACACCTATGTGTCCTTGACCGCCGTTGATACTAAGGGAATTCAACTATAATAAGCAATTAACTAGTTGCTGATACCATTAATTTAGTGATTGAAGGAGATGCTGCTTCCGTTCAGACCCTCCTCAGCAGACAAGTCCTTGTCGGTGCCATCAGAAACTACGATTCTGAGCTCCACTACTCTCAGAGCCTCCTCCTCGCTAACCTCGCTCCCAACGCCACCACCAACAACTACTTCGACGCCGTCCTCGGAGTCCAACAATCCACTCACACTACTTTTTTAACATGCAATCATAACTTGCAGTAAGTTAAATTTGAATGGAGAGTTGGTGCTTTCGATGTTAGATCTCTCCTCAACGTTGCTAACCTCGTCAAGTCATCTGCTCAGCAAGATATTGACGCTCTTCTCTCACTCTACAAGTCCGCCGTCCTTGTTCAATCAAGACCCACCCTTGTTCAGACCCTCAACGCAGTCAGATCAGGACTCCAGGGTGTCACCACCGCCGGCCAACTATTTTATTTTTGCCAAGACTTCATGACCACTGTCACCTCCGCCAGATCATGGTCTCACCCCAAGAGAGCCAACTGGAACATCACCAATAATTCTACTTCACAATTATAGAGATCTTACTTTAAGTTCCAAATTTATGTCTTTATTTGAGGAACACCACCATTGTTGACAGAACCCAAACCGTCCTCTTCACCTCCATGACTATTGCCAAGCTCGGAGTACTCAAGGGAACCTTCATCCTGAATGATGACTTCTCATCTTACCAACTCCAGGCTGACGTGCTCACCACCACCGGAGTCATTGGAACCGTCAAGAACACTCTTGCCACCAAGCCATATGTTGCCTTCACCTACACTCTCCCCACCTTCATGGCTGTTGGAGACTCCTTGAATCGCTTCATCATTAATTCTCTCTCTCAACTTGGCTTCTCTTGTTAACGACACTGCCTACTCAGTTATCTTCCTTCTCTCATTGCAAGGGAGATTTTAAGCCAAGACTGGTGTGACTGTCACTACCTTCGTCAATCCGTAAATTTTATAAAGACTTGTATTTATTATCTAGACAATTTATGCTTTTCATTTAAGGCTTCTCTTTAATTTCTTGAACGGTGTCCCCGCCGTCGTTGGATCTCAGTACAACATCACCCAATCTGGATCATTCAACATTGTTCCCAGAGACTTCAACTTCATGAAGAGATCTCTCGGAGGTCTCATTCACACAAATTTGCTCTATAGTATGAGTATGCTCTTATATATCTATCTTATCTTTGATTGGATCAGCTGTTAAGATCACCACCACCGGTGCCAATCAAAAGTATTAAAATAACTCTCTCACAACCTCTCTCTGGCTCATAAGTATTAGAGCGATTTATAAGTAAACGCATCTCTTCCTTTCATGATCCCAGCTGATGCCAACTCAACCACACAGCAGTTCACCCTCGACATCTACCCCAACTCATAAATAACTCATATCTTACAAATGATCGATTGATTGTATGCCCAACGTGTTGTCTCTTTGGCCGCCTCACAGAGAACCCTCGCTGCTGGTCCTCAGATCAACTTCGAGCAAATCGCTGCCTCCCTCTACCCCTTGATTAAAAA
>JAJKFJ010020770.1:0-24551 GCA_027382625.1 Tetmemena sp. SeJ-2015
CTTTGATAACTCCTAAATTATATAAGAAATAAATTTAAAGATAAATGTAAATAGCAAACTTCAGAGTTTCCTGCACAATAAGCCCAACAACTAATCTTCTCATTCGGATTAATATAATTTATCATCTCTAAGTGATAAATTCAATTTGGCAGGGGTTTTTAAAGTATTAGTCACCTACTCCCCCAAACACCCCAAGCGAATTTGGTCCCGCGTCACAAATCAAGATATAACTTTCCATTTTTATTTATTTTGTTATTATACTAGAGAATTTAAAAGAAAAACATTTGTCAAAAATGCTCATTCTATTAGATTATTTTTAATTTTAATTTTAAATAAATAATTTTTCTTTTGAAAATATAAAAAATTAGCCGCTGGCCACCCTCCCGATCTCTAAAAAAAAACGCAATTTTACAGATTTGGCACGGGAGGTCGACCCACCGTTTGACCACGGTGGCTCAGCCCCAAAAGCGGCACTCAGCCGCACCCCTCCTCACCCCTCCATTGGGCCGGCGACTCGGCTCTCCCCCCTGACCTTGGGGTGAGGTCTCTCGGACTTCCCGAGGTGAAGCTAAGATGGCCAGGATCCTTTGGAGCGGCAGTCCCTCCCCGGCAACTGGAGGGTGGGGAGGGGTCGGCTAGTGCCGCTGTGGGGGCGGGAGCCACCGTGGCCAAACCGGCTGGGTCGACCTCCCGTGCCAACTCTGTAAAATTGCGTTTTTTTTTAGAGATCGGGAGGCTGGCATCAGCGGCTGACATTTTTATATATTTCAAACGAAAATTATTTATTTAAACTATAATTCAAAGCTAATCTAACTAGAATGAGCATGTATTTGACAAATGTTTTCTTTTAAATTCTCTAGTATAATAATTCATGGGCAAGAATATTTAAGGCCGCTAAAGCTTTGAAGCGCATTTGCATTCTGGCGGTGCAAGCTAATGTAGCCCCACAAAATTTTTAAAGTATGTGCGGTACGGGCCCTCGTGCGGTGAGGGACTCAGGGCCCGTCGATCATTATAAAATAAATTTCTCATTCAACCTTTGTTCTTGGTGTGATAGCTATAGCTGCATTTATATTTTCAGCAACAATGTTTTTTATAACAAGCTTTCGAGATCCTAGACTTTTTTAAATAAATTTTATAATCCAGGATTTATTTCACCTTAATACGACATATTGGTAAGTATAAGACAGATGATATTGTGATACTTTTGTTAGGATTTGCTCCAGAAAGCAAATGATTAGGACGTTGATTTGAACAATTTTTGCTTTTATTGCAGACTTATCAAATCTAATGAATCCTTCCACTGTAACTTTTGCAAGAAATGTGTTGAGAAATTTGACCATCACTGCGTCTTTGTGAACAATTGCGTGGGCCATAGGAATCATAAATTCTTCCTTTTATTCATGCTCACTATGCTTATATACTACATTTTGTCGATAGCTGTATGCGTTGTGGATTTTGTAGAATTTGAAGAAGGACATGGATATAGATGATTTATTATTTAAGTATATAATGTATTTAAAGATATATGTGGGCGAGTTATACTTTATAAATCCTAGACTATGCAGCGAGAGGGATCACAATTTTAGTCAACTTATTATTTTACCATGTTTCTTTTAATTTATGCAAACTTATGCTTCTCCGTTCCTTTGATGTATTAAATTGCTTATATTCTCATTTTTCCTATAGCCTTCAACTGAATGAGCAATTTAAAAGACTGTGTCGCGTTTAGATGAAAAATTACACCTCCTCAGATATAGAAGATAACGAACAAGAAAACTAGATAGACTTGATGATCTAAGGTGTAGAAGATACTTAATTTTTATTACACATGGAAATGATAACGAGGACGGTATGCGCTTCAGCAAAGATAAGGGAAATATGCAGGAATCAAGAAACACTCACATCTAGAAGGAGAGTGTAGTGACTTCTTAGTATGTAAATACAAAAGGGCATAATACAAAATAAGGTCAGCAAGAGAATTAACGCATAGCTCAAAACCAACAAGACTATGAACTTAAATAAGCTCTGCTGTTGAATAATGAAGGCATACAACCTAAACAAGTTACATAAAGGCAAGGGCTATGCTTCAATCTTAACAGACTCTTCTCATTTTAAGCTCCCACTCAAGAACAGCTGAATGATTTTTTGTTCTCTTCAAGATCTCAGCGTTTCTCCACTTTTATGATCAAGAAGTAAATAGCTAAGTAAACTAAGCCTTTTAGAAAAAGTTCTATATTTTTAGTCTCAACAAAAGTAAGGAAAAGGTGGAAATGGACAAAGCGCAAGCCATTTTGATAGAAGACTTAAGCTAAATATATGCAGCATCTGGCAGTAGAAATAGAAATGACTTCTACTCTAACAACAACGTAAATAAAACTACAGCTGATGACTTAGCAATGAGAAAAACTGCAATCCCTAATGAGGCAAACGAGAAAGGCTTTTAATTTAAACCTATCTCAAAATTAATTTTTTACTCAACTTAGACTTTAATTTAAACTAAATTTATCTAATTTAAGGCTTTAATGTTTTCAGCGGAACACATATAACGGATGATGACCCTGATTTCTCAGCTAATTAGAACAAACTGTAACTGAAGAGCAAAAATTAAATCTTCTCCAACTAGTCTCAACTTGATCAGAAGTAAAATTAAGGATTTAGTGGGTTGAGAATAAACTACTCTGAATTTAGATCGAATGAGTGACTTTATTAGCAATTTTATAATTAAACTTTATTTCATAAAGATGATTATATCTAGAGATAAAATTTCTGAAATTTTAAATATTTAGACGCAATATTTATAATTTCCAGTATTTGAGGCCGCCATTTCACATAGTAAATAATAAAAATGTAACAAACAGAGCAAGTATCTCATAAAATGTACAAATGAGATTAGTTTGCTTCGCCCTATCAATATGGAATTCACTTTTCAATAGTTTAAATCTGCTAGAGCTATGAAAAGAGAACTAGCAGGTAAGACCTATTGGAAGAACTTAAATTTAAGATAACCAACGTACTTGTTAGTAGTTCAATTTCTACATTTTTATATTTAATAATTAATGATTAATAAGGGACTGCAGTGATTAAAGCCACACAAGTAAATGTTTATAGAGAATTGAGATTGCAAGTTAATCAATCTTTTTAGATTAATGAGATAGTAAAATATTGTGAGGTTTGAGAGGCAGAGACAAGTTTGAAATTAATGTAATATAATTTTAATAATTACATTAAAAAATGCCACTTCAAAAAACTCAACTGGAGATGTCCCAGGATTAACAATAGCATCAGCATCAAGCTTAAGCTTCGGGGCCTTAACCTTAAAGCATTCAAGGAGGAGGAACTAATATCCCTCCTTAGGATATTGCAGCTGCTATGATGCCCGGGTAAAGACCATTAAATGTAATGGCTGCCGCTCCTCAGTAAGCAGCAATGCATCCTTAGATGATGATGAGGTAAAACTCTTAGGCTGGAGTTCCACAAGGATAACCTTTGCCAAATGGAAATATGATTCCTCAAATGGCTGCTAGTGGATAAATGGTAAGGCAAGTTTCCTATCAGGGAGCCCCTAATGCATAAAGTGCTCCATACCCTGGCCAGCCCCCCTAAGGTGGATAATATCCTCCAAACATGCCATAGTAATCAGGAGCAAATTATTACTAGAGGTAGAGCTCTTAGCATCCCGCACATCTCTAACCAAACCAAATGCCACACCCTCAGGGTTATAACTAACCTAGTGCCAATGGGGGGTCACAGCCTCCCTACCCAGTTACTATGAATAATGTTAATAATAACTACTACTATTACAACACCATGAACTCTGGGATGATGATTCCAGGTGGTCCATACAATAGCATAAACGTGCAGCAGCAAAGTCAACTTCAGAAATTTGATCAAGTAATTATGAGCTATGTCAAAGGATTGACTCTTGAGAAGTAGAAATTGGGAGGAATAGATGTCGAAATGCAGAGCCAAAGCTATAACTATCTCTTTAAGAATTACGAGAGCTTTCTCTCAAAGGCCACACCTATTGAAAAGCTCAGCTTTCTTGAGAACACTCTGTTCAAGAGGAAAAGTTTGATAAATAAAAATTCAAAGCGATATAAGGCGATTAAGAAGCAAAGGAAAGAGAACTCTTCAAATGTTGTGAGAATAGGAGGCAGGTAATAATAGCTGAAGTGTCCCGTCTATGGATGCTTCAAAGAATAGCCGGATGAGTAATCACTATTGGCTCATTATAATCAACAACATGCAGATTTGAAAGCTTTGGGCTTAGACTTAGTAAACGATCCAGGGCAGTAATAGATAACCTCACGAGGTGTAAGCCAGAGCAGTGGTGGCATTAAAGGAAAAATTCACAATAATCTTTTAACCTAAACCTTGATCATAAGTCTACTACAAAAGAATCAGATAAAAGAAATGATGCAAGAGTTAAATGATGAGCATCCTCCTCTAGATCTTTGAGTCATTCTGTTCATTTTTCTTTGAGTCGTCTGTGTGCTGCATATTTTTGAATCGATTTTTGTTGATTAACCATCATCTTCATGACTTTGTATTTGTAAAACTATTTATGAGTAGAAATGATTAATTCTCTAAGTCTAATTAAGCAAAAATGGCAGAATAAATAAAAGATCATAAATATTTCATGGTTTATAGCCATATCTTTCTTATATATCCTCATCAATTTATCTCTTCTTTTCTTTGAGTATTCTGTTGCGCACGTGATTACTGAATGAGTTTTTATTGGGCTGGTCGTACCATTTCAAAAGCTGCTCCATGGTTATCCCATTTTTAGCTATGAAGTCGCCGTCCACATAAAGTTTCCTTGCTTGAATTGTATTTTCTGTTATGAGGTCTTGCAATCTTTCCTTCTAAATAATTTCTCTATTCCATCTCTGATAATAGAAGAGCCCTATGTTTAGAAGCACCCCTGAGATGATAATCCCACTTAAATATTCCCATAAACAAACTCTTTAAGAATAATTTGAAGAAATTGATTATAATAATATTTAAAGATCTTTTAATCTTACAAGATGATCTCGTCCCAATAGTAGTCAACTATCTTGGATCGGTAGGGCCTATTAGTTAAGAAAGCTAAGACTTTAGACTGATGCTCGAAAGTTAGCTTTCCACTATTTTTAGGGTTTCGATTATGTTAGCCAGAATAAGGGGATTAGTGACTCGATGACTGGCTTTGATTAAAGTGGGAGGAAGAATGATAATTTATGTTTATATTTTCCTAATAAGAATTGAAGTCATTTTGTCTGCCATAGGGTTACTATTGATGTTATGGTAAAATATATGTATGTATATAATAAGTCTTGATTGCCATAGAACTAGGTATCCTCTGGAGGCTGCTCACTCTAAGTATTAGCGTATTTGTAGAAAGTCTTTTAGTATCTGTTTTTGAGGAACTCATCATGTGTGCTTTGATCATAGGGTGTGAATCTTTAGCTCTTCCATCTTTCAAAGTTTTCTTTAGCCTTGGGGTCTTCTCGGTACATATTTTAGGTTTCTCTATATTCTTTTTCTTATTGAGCCTATCTCTTTTACTGCTGCTGTTTATATATTTCGTAGAGTTCTTCCTCAGACAAATAAATAATATCGTCATCATAATTATTCAGAGAGAGTATAGCCTTCTGAACTTGCCTTGAGTCTTGAGTAGGCTTCTTGAAGATCTTTAAATTTTTCCTATCAAATGAATAAAACAAAAGAGCTCTTAAAATACCTCAGATCCAGATTCAGTGTCAGGATGATAGAGCTTAGCTAATTAAATAAGTATTGGTATCTTGGAAATGAAAATATTATAGCAGCAACAATAAAAGTTTAACTATCTTCTTATCTTAAAATTACAAATTTATATAATTGTAATAACCATCAAATTAAATTCTTTACTTTTGTATATTTATGGTGCTTGATTTTACATTAATAAGTGAGTTCTGCAATATATTTTAAATTTGAGGTATTGTTTCTTGAGATATTCATCATTAATCTTGTCTACTTCTTCATTGGGGATTTACATTATCTTCCTGGCTTGTTCTTGTGATATTCGTCTAAAGTTAGTAAATACAAACTACTAGGTAGTGCTTGTCTCTATTTAGAAATTCCAAACCTTTTGAAAAGACCCTCTTCCAATTTATGGATGAATTTTCTTCCATTATCATCAAATAAAATTAAAGACTTGAGCACATTATTTCATTTAAAAGAAGCAATAATTTATAGAATATTTTAACATTTTAAATTTTAAACCACAAACCTTAACTTAAAATATATTTATTTAAGAAACACCCCCTATATTGACACACAGTTAAATTCTACTATTTTTGGGCATATTTCTAATTTCTTTCATTCTCATTGGTATCTTCTGTAAGTTAAATTTTAAAATAAGATTATTTTCTTCTGACATTGAATACATTGGCAGGAGGTCGATCGTAAACACTCATGTGAGAAAGCTTCTCACTCAGGTCACTCTGGGAAGTATTGTGGCTCATTATAGTTGGTCTCAGCTTTATCACTTCATTTATCTAGCTCGTGTTTAAGCTATTCGCATCCTTAATAAACTACAAAAGTAAATATAGCTTTTATTAAAATATCATCATAATGGAGGAAGTTATTAAAAATGAATAAATTGAATTTAACATCCTTGTCTGTATGGTTCAGAGTCTAATTATGAGATAAGCTATAAAACAAATTTAGGTTATATATTTGTTAGCTTTGTCTGTTTGCCATTGATCCATTTAATTAAGACTATGTTTTAAAATGGTTAATTAAATAATTGGTTTGATTGTTGGTGATGATTGAGTTTTAGATCTGCATATTTTTAAGAGCATGGTACTCATCTCTTACAGTAGATTGACCCAAGTATGAACCAGAATTAGCATTTTGCACCTAGTCTTTATTCTCATCTAAGTTTGAACCTCCAAATCTCTAGTAAGACTAATGCTGCTGTGCTATCATCTATATAGCCTGACTTGATTGCAAATCCTTTTAGCTGTCTCTATCTCTCTATCATCCCTTGGTAAAGCAGATTTAATATAAAATCATATCAAAGTTATTTATCATTTAAACAATTTATTAAAAAAGAAATCTTATTTTAAGATTCTGCTGATTATTTAGATTTTCAATTAGTCCTCCACTGAAGCCAAGCGTATAAGTTTTCTAAGCAGTGTTTGCTTTATCATGGAGTACATTTTCATTTTAAAACTGCTGAAGAGTTTGAGATGACATTTGCTTTTTGGGAGAGCTTTAGTTGCTAGATGGATTAGGATTCTTTGGGGAATTAGCAAACAGAATTAATTAAACAAATAAAGCAGGAAAGTTAGAAAAAGTTGACAAGCCATTAAGTTACTAAGCATTATTTCCATTGTTAGTGGGATTTCCGTAATTTCTTTGCAGGTAATTAATTGGTGCTGATGCAGTGGCTTGATCGCTTTAACTAAAAAGATTGCTCTGAAATAATAGATAAGAAAATAAGCTTTAAAATCTTTAACTTGGGTTGATTGAGAATCCCTTTGAATAAGTATTTGCGATACTATTCTAAAACTCGATTGACTATCTTTCGTTCTTAATTCCCAACTGTGAGGCTGGCCTTTGCTATTCTGCCTTTTTGATATCGTTGTTAAAGTTGAGAATTTGATTAGTTTGAGAAGTTGAAAATTGGGATGAGTTGTGGTAGCTATAGCTGCTTCTAAGTTAATTATTGAAAGCCACCTGTTGCCTCTTATTGCTTATCAGAAATATTCACCTCATCCGCTTTCAGTGCATTAAAATAGCAAAATGTAATCTATAATAACTAAGCATGAAGATATCGTGAAGGAGAAGTCTAACTACTGGATTAATTGATCTAAGAAACTTAGTTATAGTTCTTGAGCATGAATTGGACATTATTTTGAGTGAATGTACTCGCAAAAGGAGGAGTGGAGATATGATTTGAGTTAAGAGTTTAGAGGTAATTGTGCTTTTCATGTTGATTAGTCTTTGCGGGAACAAACTCATTCCTGACAGAGGAACTTCGAGAATAGTCTATAGTCTTAGAATGAGGAATGGGATTACAGTTTTGAACCTACTATGACTTGGGAGTAGACACAAGATTAAACTATTCGTTTATCCATTAAGTTAAATCCTATTGAGTTTTATTGCTCTCTAGATGAAGAAGCCTATTCTTGATATAGTCCTCTATCTAGGCAATAAGAACTTTAGAAATTTGTGACTCATTCACTGACTTATCAACAAAAGTCATGTATTGAATAGCAGAGCCAGAGAAAGATTTTACCTGATCAAGAGTAATTAACTTCTATCCGTTTTGCTGTTTAAAAGTGTCCAAGCACTTCTTAACTATTTTTTGTATATCTGCTTAAGATTCTAGAGTGATCTTTTACGTCTTCATGGTAATTGGAGCTATAATCTCTTCAAAGAGCATATATCTGTTTTAATTTGCTGTAAATTACCTTCTTACTATTCTATCACTCTAAGTCATTTCATCAAAAAGTTGCTTTACTTGGGCAGATATTTCTTAGTTAGAGAATGTTGACCTAGACACAATTTAGAGACAAAGAGAAAAGGCATTTTAAAATAACAACTTATAAAGAGTGAGATCATCTTCTTCGATCTTATTGTGGTTTTTATTAGCCTGATGTCTTAAAATGTTTACTACATAGGCAGGATCAACATTTTCAAAAACTGATTGGCCTTGCTGCTTTTGAGTTTCTGGGTTGATTTAATTATGACTGCCTAGAGATGCTCTTTGGTTCATGAGGGGATTAAATGAGTTAGTGATAATTAAAATATAAATAATTGGCCCTTTGAATTCAGAACTAATTTTAGTTGGAGTTTACTCGCCATTATTTCCTTCAGAATCGCTTAAGACTTGGATTGGCGGGGTCACTCCTCCTCCACTTGCTTCTATTTATTCTTTGAAGGTTACACTTGGACCGATCCTTAAGTTCTAGTTTGAAGGTGTCTGTGATGGTTCCTCAATTTTCATGTAAGTCTTCATATGAGTTACATCAATTCCAAGGCTTTATATTGAAGAGAGTGCTGAAGCAAATGACACCGGCTTCAAATATTTATACTTTCGTGGTGATTATCCTTTATAGCACTTATTTTTTCTGAAATAGAAATCGTCTTTCTAGTTGAGCACTTTATTTGGCACAATCATCTACTTTTGTTAGTTAGTGTTTTAGTCCTCACTCTTTTGATTTTGAAATTCTAGAATGCTATCCTTGGGATTGGAGAATTGACTCACAATGCTGGACTTAGCAGTTGTACTTGGTTGAATTTATCCAGGGTTTGATACCCCATTTAATAAAGAATCAGATTGTCCTAACTAGTTTTTCCTCTGATTTCCTTTTTGAGGAGTCTGAAATGAGGGGTTAGATTTCTGCCTATTGGTTTAACTCTGCTGTTGTAAATTGCCTCCATTTAATAGAGTAGCTGGTGAAAAAGGAGTATCTTTGTTGTTATAAAAAGTGTTTCCACTTATCGTTTACAAACTATCCATTTGAGTTTATTCACTTTGACCTTTCCTTAGAACAACCTGCCCTATAAGATTTTGATTCGAATTAAATTAAACCATGATGTGAAGATATATTAAACTATAAAGAGTAATGAGTTTACTTTGAGAGATGTTAGAACTAATGATTTTGCTTTATCCAGAGGAATAATTTGCGGGATCAACGAATCCGCTGCTTGGCTCTTCATTACTTTTCAGTTGCTTCAAGCTCATCTTTGTTGTTGAGACATTCTTCAGTCCTGCGGATAAAGAATGAATACTCATTAGACTGAAGAAAGAATCTGAATATCATCATTATCATGCTATTTTGAGTGCTTAACTCATCTCTAACAATATCCTTTTCGCTTTCGGTGAGCTCCCTTGGGCTGATGCTTTGAAGAATCATTTGAAAGGCATTATACTCATTTAGCTTTTGCATCTCTTTAAATCTGTTTAGCTGTTCTGGAGTAAATCCTGCTGAGTTTTGGTTGGATGTAGATTATGCATCTTAACCTTTCATATAGTAAAGATAAGATAAGATAAGATCTAAACCATTGCGTAGAGTTGAGTAGGCATCTTTTAATCTTCGTTCATTTGTGAAAATCTAGAGGCGGAGTTTCCTTTCAGAATTGCTGCTTGGAAAGGGGAAGTGGTCGGTTGATCTTCATTTTTATTATAATATGATGAGGTGTTCCCACCAGTTCTCGTTTTTTCAGTGCTTAGTAATCCGTGATAAGCAGGCTTACTTTGGGAATTAGAGACGGTCTGTATGTACAAAGACGGATTCCCTATGTTGTATCTGTTCGAATTCTGCGAAGGGGTATACTCAAGCGTCTAAAAGGTGGAAGGCTGATATCCGTTTGAGGCTTTCTAAATGATTGAGTTTGGAGGATTGGCGTTGACAAAGTTGTTCACCTTTAGTGAGCTGCTCATTTATAATAGCTTAATTTATAAAGAGTAATTGCTAACAGATTAATTAAGGTATTAGAGAGGAGGAGGAAGGCATTAAGTCACCTCTTTACAGTATATTAAATTTTAATTTTCAGAAGAAGAGTTATCATGAGAAGAGAAATTAAATTGATTTGTAGTTAGGATATTTAATCCAAATTAGTTTTTGAAATCACATGGTATGAGGCTTTGAAATAATATTTGCAGCTATTTTTGAAGGAGTTGTGGTGTCTTGATTTTCCTTTGAAGCACAATCCTCCTTGTGGCTTTTGTATCTAAAGAAGTTAAATAACAGTGTATGATATTTTACTTGTAGAGAAAGTAGATAATGGTGAGTTTGAGAATATATTTGAAGAGAGTGAAGCCAATGAGAAAGGGTCCACTCATCAAGAGGAAGAATAGTTTTGTGTTTCTGTTGGCAATCATGATCTTATCCAGACTTCTATTTAGTTATTTATTCATATCCTTTTGATTAGGATAATCCTCCACAACCTCCTTCGTAATTTCCAATTTTCTGCTCTTGAGAAAACACATTCTTAGAAACTAAATAGATTATTATAAATTTATGGAAAAGGTTACATTTTTTGTCAGTGTCATAAGTTCTGACACTTATCCTCTCCAGATTCTTGAAAATGTTATCATTGACTCCCATCAAGTACCTTATCTTGGCTCTCTCACTTTTGTTCTATAAACTAAGAAGCAAAAAGATCTTACTGAATTTATTTTTAAATTAAACAGGTAAAATCCAATTATAAAATGAAATTATGTCATGAGAAAACTTTATCAAGGAAGTTAAAAAATATAATTTTTTATTTTAAAAATGAATTCTACTAAAATATCAAAAATATATATAATTAGTATTTTATTAATTGTTTGATATTTTGAATTGATAATAAATGCCTAGTTATTGCTGTATTTATCTGGAAGGAGATTGACCTCACTCAGAAAGGGCTCTTCCTTTTGCAGCATTGGTCGGTAAATCTGAGCAAATCTATCGAACTGCTTTTCGACTACGAGATCAGTGTCTTCATAGTCTATCAACTTAAGACCCTTACTCTTGTACTTAGTCAAATTCAGAATGTTCGAGTAGAGGGTTTACTCGGGATAGGCAGATGTTTTGGAAGTTAAGAGAGCAAGGTTGAGAGCACTCTTACGGTTTTATTAAAGGGCATGCTGAATTTCTTCATTTCTAGAGAACCATTCCTCATTATGAACCACGTCAATCTATTAGCAATTAGTTCATACAAATATTGGTATCGCTTACTGGGCGAGTCATGAGGTTGCTGACTGAGAAAGTTTCCCAATAATTTAGATCTCTAACTAGATCAGAGTTGCTCAATAATCATGTATCTGATGTAGTTCTTCACTCCAGACTAAGAAAGTTTTTAATAAATTCATGCAATGATGATAGAAATTTCTATTTCCAAACTAATGACTAATTAAATTTTCGTCTCAAGGAATCACGAATCCACGTCAACTATTATTGATTACTTACATCCTCATGAATATAGGGGATGTAGTTGAAATGAACCTTGGCCCCATAGTATTAGAAGAAAGTGACCAGTCTTGCTTTGAAGAGCTTTGAAGTGGCTGGATAATGCTTTTTATTCATAGCAAAATTTCCTGATGAAATTTCTTAACATCATCGACTGAGAGCAACAAGGTCATCCTCGTAGGGACTTTTGAATTTATTCTGCAATCAGTAATTTAATATGAGGGAAATAGGAGGAAGAATTATTTACAGAGAAATGCATCTTATATCGGTCCACATGTCTGATAGAAAACGCAAACTTAACGTGCTCAAGAGGAAAAATCTTCTCTAGGAATCCTTTGTTGATAGCTTTCATTACGATGATACTCAAGATAATACAAATTTATAAATTTAATTCAATCACACGTTTAAAGTACAGACTTATTAGAAATATAAAACAGTCTATTCTACATAAGAGACATTCATGGCCCTGAAGATATGTCCCTGGATGATTAGAGTACAATGGCAATAATAAATTTCTTTACCTTGAACATAGTAGATGGTCAAATATAATTTAAAATTTCATTTTTTAAATAACTTGCAATGATGTAGAAAGTAATTATTTCTTATATTTGTAATTTTTCATTTTAGGCATTTTTGATAGCTAATAACTAAGTACTCAAAGAGTTAAGATGAACTTTTAGAATGTCTCTATAATAGCAAATACCCTTCAGCAAGATGAATTGTGCCTCTTTAATATGAAATTTCCTATCCCTCTTCTCTAACTCATTAAAAGTGAAGTTAGTCTTCATGAAGGGTGCTTGATGGAATACAATTCTGATTACTTAAACGAAAGTCTAAATTCTATTTTTGGTCTTTATATTTATGGTTATTGAGGTTGTGAGCGAGAATAGTTCATTGAAAGTTCTGCTTGCTTTGAAAAGTCAAGTTACTTAAAGAGGGAGATTTTGTTGGAGTTATTTTATAAAATTGACAAAAATTTATCATTTCTATTATGAAAATGTTAATTGTTTTCATACTTTTATATTTTAAATTAAATTTATTTGTATTATTTTGAAGACTTCCTAAATGTCTTCATTCTCATCCTGAGGTGTCCATGGGCCATTATAAATATCATGAATGTTACTTTAGTCTGAATCCTCAAACGCTTCAATACTCTCTGAGTGATTTATTTAAATTATGAATCATTTGTATCCTCATTTAAATTTGATTATCAGTATTTCCGTTAAATCTGTCTTAAATAAAATTATCTTGATTTTTAAAGGGATAGAAATTGAAGAAATTTGTAGCCTTATCTAGGATCAAAGCTCTTCTTCTAGATTTTTACCTATGTTAAATTTTATTTAAGCTTTTATGTGACTATTTTAGGTTACTCTAAGGTCTAAACTTAATAGACTAGAGAGTACTTTCAGTCTTTTCGTCATAGATTATCTTGCTTCTATTTTTAGAATAATTTGAGAAAATAGAAATCTGACTTGAGTAGTCTCCTCCTTTTACGCTGCTGCTTTATGCTTATGAGTTCTATTTTTGAATTTTATTTTCTTTCTTCCTTTTTGATTTCCTTGTCTTTTTTTCCACCAATTTGGTCTCCTCTTACTCTAATTAATTTTCGAAAAAGTCAAAAGTTTTCTGGTCTAGATTGGGCAAGAAAGATTTTAAGGCTTCTTTGTTTCCTTGATGCAATGATCTTATGTATTAAGCGAAGGAGACGTCTTTGCTTTAAGAAGATTGAATTTAAGGCTAGCTACTTTGCTTTCTGGCATTTGCCTAAAACTAGAGGATTTGATCTTCATCAAATACAGGATCCAAATCCTTCAGTTCAAATGCCAAATTATTCTTGCCATTGTTCTTCTACTTTGAGTCTTATTCTTTGAACGATTTATGATAAGATTTGCTGCTTAGAGGATGGATTTACTTGGAAAAACTGACTTTGCTAGATTATTTTCTCTTTGTCGCTACTTTGGGCTGAGTTTGATCATAGTTTTCGATATTTTGGCCTTTTGAGAATGAAGCATATGTATTTAGCAAGTTAGAAGAAGTTGCATTTAGGTTAGAACTAAATAAAATATCTTTCAATGACTAGTAGTCATATCTAAGGAAAGAGTACTTCCCTCTACTAGTCCCTTTTCCTTATCTTCCTCTTGAATCACTGTGAGCATCATCTATTCTTTCAAAGTCAAATCACCTGGAGAAAAGGTCTCCTCATCAGGGATCGCACAAAGCCAATTTAAGCTCAAGTTAAAAGGCCTCTCAGTTAATTTATCAATCCACTTCACGAAGGTCTTCGGAGATTTTACCATAAGGTATTGCCTGTGCATAATTAGAAACTCTCTACCCCACAAAAGATAGAAGAAAATGTGCCCGAGGATTACAAACACTGAAACCATAGTGCGGTAGTCGTATTGACCAGAAGTGAAGATAGTCGTCAAGTTGCTTTCTTCAAGTAAAAGATCTTGCAGTCTCAGGTCATCCAAAGTAAATAAGACACCAGATAAAGCTGTCATCATCTAAAGCCATTTTAAATATTATGTAAGGTTACTAATATATTGCAGGAGTAAATACTCAGCTTGTTCAAATCTTCATCTTGATAAGGCCTCAGTTTTCTAATTACTTCCTTAAATGCTACCAAGGTGAGTCCTCCGAGAAGTATCTTATAGAGCATGCTGTGAAAAACTAATGATCTTATTGAAGAGTATCAAGCACTACTTTTAATCGCAGTAGTTAAAAAGAACCTAGCAAGGATATGAATAAAGAAAATATTACCAATAAAAATGCTCCTCTTTCAAGCCATTGTAATAGAAACCCCACTCTTCCATGAGATCTTAAGTTTTCATCAGGTGCTTTTTCTTGTAAAGTTTGTATAAGAAAAATGCTGGAACTCCTACAACTTCTAAATATTATTTATTGATTCTTTTAACCCAAATGATTAAGTTTGGTAGTGCTAATAAAATTATCATAATCTTGTGAAGCCTTCCCCAGCATTAAATGCTCATATCATCTACGAGATAGTAGCTCCCATCGTCCAACTCTGTGCATCCAAAAACACTTAGTGCTTTCATGCAAACAAGAGGATAAATTATGTAGTAAAGCAGAGAAGCTGAAATTATAGTATTCTTCTTAATCACTTCCTTCTTTTGTAACTTATTTGAAGTTCTCTTAATTGCCTCCCCCTTTAATTCCTTGAAAGAGAGAGTATCTTTGCAGCTTTTCCTTCTTAGATTTGCTTTTTCGTTTGTTGAACATGCAACAACAACAAAAACGCCAAATAAGGTACATCATTCCGACAAAGAACACAGGCGAAAATAAATACTGAAGGATTATGTTAATGTTCTATTTTAAATAGAGTCATCACTAAGCTTCACTACAATGAGTGGAGTTCCACTTTTAAAGTCTATTTTTAAAATTATAAACCAGAATACTTACTTCCATTTATATAGCAGTCAACTGAGAATATGCGCTCATTAGATTCCGCAACTATTGAAAATACATCTAGAGCAGACTCCAGAAGTGGAGGCCAGTTCAAATCGTAGTATTGAAGTATCATGAGGATGTGGAAATAATCTATTATGATCCGCAATAAAGCCGGCTCATGATTTTTGTCTGAGGCAGCATTTAATAGAGCAGTTCTATTCAGCAGGTATAGAATAACGAATGCCAAAATAATCATTCCAATTGGATTCAAATAAATTAGTAATTATAGACATGATCTGGACAAGGAGTGCACCTATGTAGCCCTTTCCTTTAAAATTTGACTCCTCTTGATTAAGAGTATTCTCACTTAAATTGTATCACATGTGCTTTCATAGCCACCTCTAGTAAAAGTCATAAAGTTAAATCTTACAAGCATGCATCAGAATAAAATCAAATGTATATTTGTTTGTATCTTATTAAAACTACTTTCGATAGTTACAATCTTTTGAGCACTATATCAACATCTGCAAGCACTTCATCAAATAGTGCAAATTCGGATACTGATTAGTCACTCTATCCAGATATTGAAATGTTTTATTTAAGCTCTAACTCAAATCTTCAGATTATCAACTCTCAAATTTAAGGTTTTTTGCAAAGGTAATTTATTGATCAAGATTAAATTCGTTTTTAGAATAATCTATTCATTCGAATCAACTGTTTATTTCAAAAGTGTTGGCCTTATAGATATTGAATCTATTCAAAGCATCTAGCCTATTCTTAATATCTTGGGGTCAAGTTTTACAATTGAAAAATGCTCAATCTAAAACTTGCAAACTTATTAGAACTAGATTCTATATTTTTAATTTATTCCGATAATTGGGTCTGAGCAAAACCTAAATTTTGTTGTAAGAATGAAGCTCTTTTAAAAATTTTGCAGATAAATGGTACTACTATTTCTAAATTAGAAACCCAATTCATTAAAAATGAGGATACAGATATAACTATAATAAACTCAATTGTGAGTAATCTAAGAACTAACCAAGAACAGATTGTTGATGGTCTCTTTATCAATTCAAACTAGGGGTCAATCATAATGGCAAATACCACAATCAGTGATGTAAATTTAAATTGTTAAAATACTTAGGTCGTTAACTCTGGGGAAGGAGGCGCTATCTACATTTCTAATGATGTCCAAAATACTGAAGAAGTTTCATTAAGTCTTTCTAAGTCAACTCTGAGCAATCTTTAAGCCTACGAAATAGGAGGAGCTATTTCAGCGTATAATGTGAATATATCTATTTCAGATACAAAGATAGACACTTGTAAACTCTCAAGTACTTATGGAATAGGAGGAGCTTTCAATGTAAACTGCGATGTTAACAGTAAAAAATATTACGAAGGTTGATTAATTTTATAGTTCTAAAGTATAACAAACAGTGTTCGACATTATTATAGAGCTCATCGTTTTCAAATAATTTGGCATATATAGGGGGATTTATGAAATTCAACTTATTTGCGCCTACGTCACAAGATAATACACTTGCTTTTAATGAAGCTAGTTATGGTTCAGACTTTGCAGCATATCCAGTTAAAATGGTACTTTAAATATCCTAGGATGGAGTGAAAAGAATAATAGATTCTTTTATATTTATCCTAGCACAATATAGACGAGCTATGCAAGCTACTTTGAAACACCTTCAGGATAGAAAATTACCAATTCATTTAACGTGATTCTGCAGGATGCTTATGGATAGCAAATATTGACAGACTTTTCAAGTTTGGCTACCATAACAATTGCAAAAGGCTATACAGCTTCAGTTACAAAGAACACTAAAGTGAAGGCTTCAATGGGAGTCTATAACTTTAGTGATTTCATTCTAAAGACCAATCCTGGCAGCACAATTTAATTGAACATAACTTCAGACTCAATAGATTAGGATATTGTAAAAGCTGTATATCCGAGCATGACATAAACATGTAAATTTAAAGTGATCTAACTCTATGTAGATATGCTTATTCCAATGTTTTTGAGATACTGTACAAAAGGTGAAATAATAGCAAATTCGACATGTGTCGTTTGTGAATCAGGAACATATTCATTGGATGTCCCTTCAACTGAATGCAAATAGTGCATTAAATATGCAAGTTGTGAGGAAGGATCTTACTTGATAAATATCAATTATGGATTTTGGAGAAGTTCAGTGAACTCTCTTTAAATTCATCAATGCTTTTATTCTGAGTTAACTTAATAAAAGAGCACATGTCTTGAAGGATACACGGGAAATCTTTGTCATTTGTGCGAATATATATTTTCTTAGATCATGTCTAGAACTCGTTCATCATCATTGGAATGATAGCTATAGGTATTTTTATTTTGCTAATGAATTTAGTTCTTCTTTTAATGGGAGCATTGGTTAAAGCTGCTGTTCAAGCTCTAGATCCTAATAATTATGATGCAGCTCTTTATAGAATCTTGATTGACTACTTTCATACTTTAATGATCATAAGAAATTTTGATCTTAATTGGCCCGATATTTTTGAATAAGCACTTGACACTTTTACTTTAATAGGCCAAGCAAACGACAAAATTTTTTCATTCGATTGCTACATCAAAGGCAGTATGCTTTTCATTGTATTAAATCACATTTATATAGAATCTAGCTAACCAGTTTTAGTTAGCAAACTAGTCTTGGCATTTTTAGGGCCCTTCTTCGTTTTCATTTTCATGTATTTCGTTTGGAATTGTTGCTGCATTTGTTATTTCACTCGTGAGACCGAGAGAAAGCGAATTAAGGGAAGAAGATTTTCAGTTTTCACTGCTATAAAAGAAGAATCCGTCAGAATTTCAAAAATCATGCCCAGCAAAAGAGAAGAAGTGCGAAGACACATTTTCATTTCAACCTCTGTTATTCTATACCTTTCATACCCTCTGTTATGTATGAAAGCACTGAGTGTTTTCTCTTGCATATCTCTTGACGACTAAGTTAAGTACCTTTTCGAGTAATTAGATATTGAGTGTTGGACAAAACAGCACATAATTTGGATAACATTTCTGGCTTTGCCAACAATTTTAATTTGGCTTATCGGTAATCAGTTTAGTCTTAACCAATTTTCAGGTGTGCCAGGTTTCATCTTTTACAGGATATTCCAAACTATCTAACTTCATATATTAATGAATTAAAGTAGTTTTGTAAGAAGAGCAGATTGAAGCACTTGAACTGATAATTTGTGTTTAGTTTATGACAACTTTGGATCCAATATTGTAGAATATTTGGTTTAACGGTCTCTAATAAATGCAAATGTTAGCCTCACTTGTCTCAACAGAGCTATATGCCTGCATCGAAGTGTAACTATAGAATGTTAATATTTTACGATTCTTACTCAAGTTCTGAGTAAATAGTGGAAGAACTAGAAATCTTCAGTTTGCCATTGATTACGTTGATAGGGAAAGGTTTTAGTGAACCCGCATAGATGATATTAGAAACTTTACTTAATCCACTTAAAATATTATTAGCGATCGAATCAGTCAACTTAAAAATCTTCTATACTACACTCTTAAACCTAGCTTGCGTTGTTAAGTTAGAAACATTAGTAAGAGTAACCATATCAAAATAGTCGCTATAATCATGCAACAATACTTTAGTATTGATAATTTGAGTTTCAAAAGCTGTGTCTTGAATTTGAAACAAGCAAGTGTGATTCATGTAGGGAGAGATTATAACTGAATCTTAAAATACTGCATATGAGTTCTGTTCAATATGGCCCACTTATGATTGCACTGCGAGATTATGGTTTAGAGTGCAGTTGTTAAAAGTTAAGTAAGAAGAGGATTTTAGATAAAAGAAGCCTCCTATCTCAGCCTTGTTGAAACTTATAGTTGAATTTTTAATTAGCGATTGGGTTTAAGTGTCTTTCAAAAGCAATAAGCCCCCGTTTCTAAAATTTGTATTGTTAAATATAGTTGAAGAGTCTATTAAGAGTAGTACTCCTTCTCCTAAACTTATCAAAAAGTTATAACCTGTGTTGCTGTTTATCTTTGAACTTTATATCGAAATTGTAGGCGCCAAAACAAGTACATCATCGTTTAAGTAAAAAAAGTGATTATAAGATTATTTGTTAATAAAAATATTCCAAAGAAGAGACGAGTTAAGCAAGAAAGACACTCTCTATAATTACGGCTTTTGGATAAACAGTCTCAAGGATAAACAATTCTTTTGGGAATTCTTACTTTTTATCAAGAAGTTTCTGCTGATATTTATCTACAAAATAATCACAAACATTTCTTCTATTTACAAGGTAAAGATAAACTTAAATGCTTAATCTATTTTTAATAGACTTTACTAGCTTTCAATTTTATACTATGCGAAAATGAACTTTTCAAGGCTTATAAACCCTATAAACATGATTTTCTGAATGATTTGCATGCACTGTCTAATTAAGCAGTAGTAAGTTATTATTTCATTTCATAAAATTCTATAGTTAGCAACTATGGTTGCCGGAATTTTATACGTGATTATTTAAATTTAAAAGTTTTTGTTTATTATGGACGTTTTTAGCTATGAAGATTTTTCCTTGGACCTGCAGGCCTATCTTAAATCATAAAAAGAAAGCGTCTAATCCTACTTATTCATGACTTATTCAATTTTTAATGTTTTTTTTTTGACTTACATTATGCTTTAAAGCGTTTGGTTTCTGATAGTTTGGCTGAGGGAGTTTATGATAACCCATAAGAAGTTCATTATAAGAAAAAAGTGGCCAATTTTACTAAGAAGAGTTTGGATATGGTACCTATCTAAGCCACTTAGTTGGAGAGCATTTCAGTGCGAATATGATGAAGTTTTCGATCTGCAGAGAATTTTAATAGGAACAAGAAAGGAGAAAAAGAAAGTGAGGATTGCTGAAGAATTAAACCAGTTCAATGATACAGAAGCAGCACTAAATCTTAATGAAAGAGTCACGACTGAGGGAGTATAAAATACTCACCAAAATGATAATGAAGATATCCCTTTGCCTATGAGGAAACTAATCCGAATTTTTTATATCTCTTAATTTTTTAAGTTTTCTAAAAGTTTTATCACTACTGATGGTCGGAATGTCTAAAGATACAAAACTGCTAAACTTCTTTTAAGATGAAGGTAACGAAGGCCTCGAGGATGAAGTTATAGAGGCGAAAAGATAGAGATAAGCCCTACTAGAGTAAGATCTAGAGAGGATGATTAGAATAAGATAGTCTAAAAAGAGTAAAAAGAGTTCAATATACAACGATCCTTTTAAAGTGACACTAGATGATTATCATATGAGCAAGGATACCCAATCATGGATGCAGAAGTATAGCAAGTATACAAGTGGTTTAAATTACTTATTTAATTATATCCTACTCTAAGTTTAAGAGCAAGGAGGGAGGGCCTCGGATTCCAAGATATCTTTTATTTTAAGCGAGGTCAAGACATAGATTTAAAGTAGTATATAAAGAATATTAGAGAGCAAGATCCAGCTCTACTAGAACAAGTTTTGCCTTTGTATGAACATAAGCATGGAAATTTGTTGAAGCAGGTGATTGATCAATAATATGTCAAGTAGGATAAAATAATCGAGAAGTAGAAAATTTTACAAGAAAGGAAGTAGTAGAAATTAGAATAGAAGGAAAAGAAAAGGATTGAAGCTCAGAAATAAGAAGAGCGACTCAACAACATACCATTAACTAGAAAGAACACTAAAAATTTGCCAGCTAAATTCAGCAGAAAGCAGCAAGCTCGATTGGCAGAGGAGGCATTAAAGTAAAGTGTAAGCTCAGAGTCATTTGACATTTTCCAATCTCAATCGTCAGAGGCGTCCTCAATTTAAGATGATGGAAACTCGGATAACTTAACCAACAAGAATAAGGATACAAATATATCGGAGCCATTTAGTTCATAGACTCTAAACTCAAGTTCCTCCTCTTCCTCTAATTCTTCTCAAATGAAAGGAGAAAATTTGGAATAAGTAATTCCAGAAACCATCTTGAAGTAACTAAAATTGAGAGGCAACAATAATAACACATTAAGATTTTAAGTTTAGACTAAGGAACCGATAACATAGACTAAACCTATCAAAAATCCTCAATCATAAGATGCACCATCACCAACGAAGAAGCGACCTAGTGAAATTTAAGACATGAAAAAGAGATTATCTATAATGAGACCTCGTAGGTCTTCGATGATGTACAATTTCAGGTAAGCATCAACATTTGTTTATATATGCTCACAACCTCAATATAGATCTGAGACGATGTAGCCAAGTAGAAATAAAGAAGAAACGGAGTATAATATTTAAGCTCTTGAAATGAATTCAGACATCATGCCCTCAATAAATGAAGATGAGGAATACAAAGATAGTCTATAATCTTCAGAATAATAAGTTGCCAAATAAAACTAAATGGGGAATTTAAGATTAAAATCTCCTCCCTCCAGTAATATAAGTCCAATAAAAAGATTATTAATTTTATCATTATTTAAATAGGAGAAATTGTTGAGAAACCCCTAAAATATTTCCAAGAAATAGGCTTAGGAGCAAAAGGTTAAAAAATTTTAACAGAAAATTTTTTATTAGCCTATAAAATAAAAAAAATGAAATAGGCTGTATTCTTGTATAAAAGTCAAATATTTCGATTCTTAATTTTAAATTAAGAGAGGCTCTCTGCCAAAATAAAAAATAGATAAGAAATAATTAATTTCTTCCATGAGCATTATGTATTCAGAGTATCAAATGATACTCAGATAGCTTTAACAATGTATGAGTAACCAAGAAATTTGGTGATTTAATGACAATAATTTTTAGGTTTTACCAGGTGCTTTATAAAAATCTTACACTTTATTTAAAGATAGAGGAAGGGAAATAAGTAAAATAGGAAAGTATCGTTTAAAGATAATAGCGAGGATCTAACTCCCTCCTCCTATGAAGTAAAGTATGAAAGAAGGATATCTCGATAATGAATGTATTGATATTATTTCTTTGACTATTAACTCTTTCATAATTTGAACCTTGGTATTTATATAATGTAGAATAGGTTGATTTGGTAGTTGAAGTTGAATTGAAAAGAATTGAGATTAAATGCTAAATCTTGCCTCTCATTCACCTCTATACTATCGAATTCAAACAGCTGAGGATTTTAATTGGCTAAAACGTTTTAAAAAAGAGTATTCATACTGTTTAGAGATGTGTTGTTCGTAAAAGTAAACTAAGTAAAAGTTGATGCTTTCACATTTTGTAAGAGAAATAACTTGTTGGAAAGAATCTTGCTGCTGATTACTTAGAAAATTGTGCAAGTTAGCTAAAGTTTTAAGTTAGACAGAAGATGAGAATCTTGCTATAGCTACTTTAACTTACAGTTTATACATTTTAAATTTGAAGCATGTTATTAACCGGCATTTTAAAAAAATGAAATATTATAAAAGCAAGTAACTTCCACCTTTGAATACTACATTTTAAAGTACTAAAGACATGCCAGTATCACTACTTCCTTCAATTAGAATATCTCCTACTACCTTTATAAGGGGCAGAGCTAACGAAGTTGATTGAGTAGTAGAGGAATCTATATGATATTTTTAGCTACTCATATAACTTTACAATAGTCTACTATGTTAAAGAAATCTTTAATACAATATATTAGATGTTGTTAAAAGTAATGTCTTAAAGTAAAACTTATTTCTGCTGTTGTATAAGGAGTAAGTTTTAGTTGACTGATTTATCCGAAACAGTCAAATTTTGAATCTAAACTTTGTAAATTAAATCGAAATTACTGTGAGCGAGCCTTATGATTATAAATTTAAGATGAAGTATGTAGGTTCTACTTTGACTCTCTGCAAGGACCAATTTTAAATCTGTATGTTTTCATTTTAACTGTTGAGATCAATTCCAATAAATGAATACAGAAATATTCTTAACTAAATTAAAATGAGAAAGGTACTATAATTTGATAAAACTATTACACTAATTATATCTTACTGAAAGTGTTTTTGATAGTGATATCTTTGAAGATGATGTTTCTTTTGACTGCTGTGGTCTGATTGAATTTCCTTAGATAGAAGTTGACTGTGTTCGTAGCCATGCCATTGAGAGTCAGATTCTGAATAGTCACAGTTTATTGCAAACCTTTGTCACACCGCTGCCAGAATATTAAGAAAGCATCATTGTTTTCAAAGGCAAAGTCACTCTCAAACTCATTGCTCACAAATTGCAGGTTAGTGGCCGAGGAATATAAGTAGATAAACTAGAATACTGGATTATCTGCGCTTCCAAAAAATTTATTCGAGCTGATAATCAAAACTAAAAATTTTATTTCAAATTAAAAAATGCTGAAGGTGATGTCGGAGGATTTATCAGTTTGGCATATCTAAAGAGATGCATCTAGCCACATAAAGTACGTGAGATACTTTACATAAATGCTATTACCAGTGAGTAATATATTCTAATCTGTATAGCTTTCTAGCAGAGCTGTCTATACATAGAACTTGCAATCAGTTATTGCAAGGTGAGACTTCTAATTCTGGCCATAAATGTTTATCAAAGCTTAGCTATTTAAATTAAAAATTATTAATTGCCTTGAGACAACGATGAACTTGAAGTGTCACTCATGAAAATTAATGATTGGAATGTGAAAGGAGTACTATAAATACTGATGAATGCTTCCTAATAGAGTATGATTGCCATTTATTAGGTATCATTCTTAATTAATAATTATTCATTTCTTAAATCGGTGGCTCTCAAATGGAGTCCCAGTCGACAAGGTAGTCCAAGAAGCGCAAGTTCGAAGAATTTGATCCTACTCAGTCCTCCTCTCTAGCCTTCCCCGCTCATCATCACCACATTCCGGACATGAACCTGATACCCCTGCTGGAGAGCCGGCTGCCTCAGATTAAAACTAAAGTCATACGCAAATCTGGCTCAGTGAAGCTGAGGGTACGTCAATCCATCACTTATGAACAGCAGCTCTCCGCCATCTATCTCCGCTTTGGAACACTCCATTCAGATGCGAATCCACGCCTCACCTACCCGCAGGTTGCAAATATACTTGGCTTGCGAGTTGGGGCAGTCAATATGATTGTCTAGCGTTGGCGCAAGAATGGCTTTGTCGTTATTGTGAACAGGTTCAGGCGAGGCAAGGGGCGGTTACTATCTCCAGACACCGAGCGTCGCATCACCTCACTGAAGGGAGCCGGAAGGCCATCTCTTGGA
>JAJKFJ010020771.1:0-25417 GCA_027382625.1 Tetmemena sp. SeJ-2015
CAAACTTCCCAGGTTAGAATATAACTATATCAGACTTGCAATAGAACTTAAGAAGGCTATTTATTAAGCCATGATGTATTATTTTTGTAGATTAAATTTTATTCTGTATTTTTCTTCATGATTGAAAGGATATTCATGTGCACTATTGACTACTTCATGGATCTCATGAACGATCCCTTTGGAAATTACCTTGCTCAGAAACTAATTGAAACTGTCAAGGAGGACCATTTAACACTCATCATTCAGAAAGTTCAAGAGATATCTTTTTAATTTAAGAGGATCCAGTGACTCTCTGTAGAAACGCTCATGGAACTCGTTCAATTCAAAAGATTATTGAGATAGTCAAGAATGGAGACCAGATCAATCTATTAGCCAGTTATTTGAAAGCGAAAGTCCAAGAGCTAGCAGAAGACATAAATGGTAATCATGTCATATAAAAGATACTCTTCACATGGAAAGCAGAGTACAACCAATTCATCTTTTTCATTTATCTATGAAGCAATGATGCAGAGATGCGTAGAAATCGCTTGCCACAAGCACGGTTGTTGCGTCATGCAGAAATGCATTGATGGCGCTATTTCATATTTATTGTTTACTATCCCATCCTAGAAACTTGAACTGACGCTGAAGATAGCTGACCACACCTAGATCTTTGTTAGAAATCCCTACGGCAATTATGTTGTGCAGTATGTTTTGGAGCTCAAGATGGTTGAAGTAAATCAAAGAATAGGAGAGAAGCTTCTAGGATCTCTTCTCTTACTCGGCATGGAAAAATTCTCATCCAATGTAATAGAAAAGTGTCTGGAGCATAACTCATCTGATATTAAGGAAGCAATGGTAAAGGAGATCCTGCAGGCTAACTCATTTTATGACTTCCTACTGGACTAGTATGGCAACTATGTAATTTAAAAGTCTCTGTCAGTTGCTCAGGAGCCTTTCTTCTCCCAGTTTATCGAAAAGCTACGACCAGATGTGGAGCGACTGAGACACTCAAATGAGTTTGGTATTAAGATTTATAATAGACTCATAAAGTAATATCCGCAATTAATGACAGACTTAAACAAGGGCACTAGGACTGATTATTTTTATTTTAGGCCCAATAATCAGAATAGTAGCGCATAAAATAAGAAGGGATAGAAGAGCAATCAAAAGGGATCAAACAATTCTTCCAATCAGAAAAAGCAAACCAATTAAATTAATATCAGCTAACCCAATAACATGTACTCAAATCAGCAAATGCCCTCTGCAAATCATAATAGAGGTTCGAAGAAGGATAAGAATCTAAATTAAGGTGGGAAGATTATTAATCCTGGACAGATTCCTTAAATTTATAACCATGCTCCCAGCAATTTAGGATTTCAAGATTTCAGTGTTAACGATTTAGCAGCATTTGGAAACAGTGTAGGACTAGGAGCAGCTGTATTTTAATAAAGTAAACCAAGTAATGTTAACATAAGCATAAACATAAACGCCAACTTTTAGCATCCCTCTCAGTAAAATTAAATAAACCCTCAGATGATTTTCAAGCATCCCCAAGGAAAGAATTAGTTCGATAAAACCATGGGATAGTAGCAAGTCTCTAAGAATCCTTAAATGGCTCCATACATGGAATTCTATGGAGGTGGTAATAACAAGCCTAATCCATTCTACTATCAATATCCTCCAAATTAGAATAATTACTATGGTTACACTTAGGATGGCTAGAATTATAGTCAATTTAAAGAAGGAAGATTTTTCTCAGAGAAAAGAATAAAATAAATTCGCGGCAGGAGGGTACACTCATCATAATACTGGATCAAAGTACTAATCTAAGTAGCACAGAGGAGGAGAAAACTGAAACTTATTGTATTAATAATCATAAAATCTATATTTATACCAGTGTTAATTTATTCAAGTATTCTGTAAATTTGAGTTCCTTTTGAATCAAATTATACGAGCTGGATATGATTAAATTTTTAAAAATAATTGAATGAATGAATGATCAATTGTTTAAACTAAGGTAAAGAAATTTGTAATTTTTAATACTCATGTTTTTTTTATCTTTTTTTCTCATAGATTTAGTCTACTTTATCTTCTAATTTTTGTTCTTCTTTATCTATTTCTCTTTGACAATACCCTATTCTAATATTTTAGTATCTTTGCATACTTTAAGGTAACAAAATAATTAGCATTTATTTATTTAATTAAAATAACAGGCCTAGTATTTGTTAATAAATAATAGCTATAGGCCCAACTCTCAATTATAGATCCAATTTTTTTAGAAAAATAATTTCTTTTCTATAAAGGATAATAAATGTTGTCGCTCTATGTAAATAACATTAATTCTTTAAATTTATTATTTCAATTAAACTTCAGTTTTTATGAATGAAATAACGAGATAAGAATTTTTAAAAAGGGGTGTTCCCTTTTAAATATCCCTTTTTATTAAAAAATTTTTCTAAGTTTTAAACATTTTTTGCCCTTTTTTTTATTAAAAAAGTTTTTATATTTTAAAAATTCCTTTAAATTGGGCCCTTTAAAAATTTAGACTTTTGAAACTATTTCTATTTTTTTAGGGGGTAAATAATAGGAAAATAAGTTGTTTTTTGAAAATTCAAATAGTAAGGTTTTTAAATTTAAATTAATTAAAATTTAAAAAAAAAAATGTAATGGGTTGTTTAAGATTTGTTTGGGTTTAAAACAAATCAAATTAAAATAAAATTAAACAATTTGTTTAAATTATCAAAAATTTTTGGGAAAACTTAAAACTATATTTATTTTAAATTTTTATTAACTTTTGGGTTTAAAAAAGGGTATTTTTTTAAAAGTTTATTAAAATTGAGGTTTTTAAAGTCTTTTTTTTTAAAAAAATTTTAACCTTTAATAAGATTTTTTTTAAATATTAGGAAAAAAGTTAAATTTTTTATTTTTATCCTTATTTAAAATTTTTTAGTGAATGTGCTTTTCTAGGATAAACTTTCATCACAAAGGGTTGGATTGGTTCAATCTTTTTGTTGGGATATATGTCTGTAAAATTTTTGGAGGAATGTTTAACCCCCCGGGACCCTTGGAGTTTTAAAACCCGATAAAATTTTTTTTTTAACTAATAGTAATTTTTTAAATTTTATATGATGGGGAAAATTATATTTTTTAAACAAAATTAAAAAAAAAAGATCTTGAAAAAATAAAACAACATAAATTTATATAATTAACATTGATAATTTTTATTTTTAAAAATAAAATTTAGAATTTAAAAAAACTTTTTCTTTTTAAATTTATTTAAGCTTTAAACCAAGGGCGGTTTTTTAAATAAAATTTATTTAAAAAAATTTTTTAAAAAAAACCAAATTTTTTTTTTTAAAATAAATTTTTAGCTTATATCTAAAAAATTTTTGACTTTCAAAATGAAAAAAAAGCAAATTTAAATTTTTTTTTATTTTTTTTTAAATTTTTTAAAATTAATTTTTTAATTAGGATTTTTGGGGTCCAGATATCTTTTCCCTTATGATTTAAATAAGGCTGCCCATTTCGATCCTTTGGAAAAGTGTTCTTGCTTGAATTTTGGTGCACGTTCTTTTTCGTAATGGTGATCCTGTGCTGCATTCACACAAGCACACAAGAATCAAAAGATGGAATTTTACACGCTGCCTCTATAGCATTTACGCTTCTAGCAATGATAAACACAGCAGGAGCTATCAGCGGAGGATGCTTCAACCCTGCATTCGGATTCGCTCAAACAACTTATCAAGTTGCTTATGCAAGCAGCTAGGGAATTGAAAATGCGGGTGCATACGCTAGATACTTGTGGGTCTACATATTAGCACCCACGCTTGGAGGATTAGCTAGTTCACTCTTCATGAGATTTGTTCATATACCCAACCTTCATAAGTGAACACTTTAAATTGAAATATTATCCGTTCAGCCCCTATTTTTCAAAAACTTTTGAGTCTCCTTCTGTAAAGCCTGGACTAACGAGGACGAAGCACTTACCATCCAGGTTAAAACTTGGTACTGTAAGCGCTCCTTGTCGGCCGAGTTTTGCTACAAAAATGTAAAAAAAAATTATTTTTACTTTATTAAATCCCACAATTGTAGGGTTATTTATGGATTTGAACATGCCGATTATGGATGGGTTTGAAGTCACTTCTCTAAAGTTCAGTAAAAGACTAAAAACAGTGGCTACTTACTAGGCAAGCTGGCTTCCTAGCCAGTAGTCAAAAATCGGGGCTGAACGTATAATAATACAAGGCATTTCTTATTCACATAGTCAAGAATAAAAACATAGCCACTCATATTTTATACTCTTTTCTCTTATTCTTTAAATTAAAATTATTATTTTAATTTGCAAAACATTTTGTTTATATGTCTTAATATTTTTATTTCAGACTATATATATTTGGTTAATAACTGTAAACTTTATCCCTAAGAGTAGTATAATTGAAATTATATTTGATAATAGAAAAAGTAATATGGCCAAGAATTAATCAAAATAGAAGATTTAAAAAAAATTATTAAAAGCAGGCGAAATGGTTGCATTTGGATTATATGACTTTCAGGTGGATGCAATTTTTGAAGTTATAAGCATATGTTGTAGGATATTATCTAAATTAATATTAATCTAATTAATCTATAACAATTTCATTTTTATTCTTATTATCAAAATTAGAGAAGCAAGCATGATTTTAAGACATAATATAATTCAAAAACCTCATAAATTTATTTAAAAATAAAAGATGTGCTAATTCTTTGCGAAACCTAACTTTTCTAAAAGATTAATTTTGGGCGCACATTATTATTTGTGTAGTTTTTAGGTTTACTTTAGGTTATATTTAAAATCTAATTGTAAGTCGAATATGTCTAACAGAGCTCCAGTTTACATCCTAAACTAAAACGCCAAAAGAGAACAAGGCAAAAATGCCCAATCCGCAAACATCAAGGCTGCAAGAGTAAGTTACCACCACTATTCTTAATGGATGCTTATTTTTTTTTAGGCTGTTTCTGATATTGTAAGAACAACTCTTGGTCCTAAGTCTATAAAAAAAAATTTTTAAATTAAAATATGAACTATTTCAAGAGCCTACTTATTAGAGATTCTTTTATATTTTTTATGGAACTGATGTGAATTAAAAAGTTATAACTAAACCTTTTTATAATAAATTCAGAGACCTTCTGTATTCTTAATTTATTAAATAGCACAATTATAATGTAGATAAATGAATATCTATGTTGAAAATGCTTCTTGACCCAATGGGCGGCATTGTGCTGACAAATGATGGAAATGCTATCCTGAGAGAGGTATAAAACTAATAGTTGTATTGATGAGTAATAACCTTTGTAATTAGATCGATGTTGCTCACCCCGCTGCAAAGAGCATGATCGAGCTTGCCAGAGCCCAAGATGAAGAAGTTGGAGATGGAACTACATCTGTCATCATCACTGCTGGCGAGATTCTTACCGCAGTTGAGGGCTTCCTTGAGAGGGAAATCCACCCCACCGTCATCGTCAATGCCTACTTCAAGGCTCTAGAAGAGATCGTCAAGATCACTGAGCAACTCGGAGTAAGACATCTTAAAGATCTTGAACTTTCAAATTATCAAATTTTAAATTTGCCTCCATTATCAATCTTTATTTAAATTATCACACATCTAATTTTATTTGCTAATTTATCCAAATCATTCTACTATTTTGTTTTATGAAGATGGGGCTAAAATTATTGTAATTTTACAACATTTTATTAAAGATTTATTAAAGAAATGGTATTCAAGCAAAATTTATTATAAAAAAGCCTTCCTTATTAAATCAATAAAGATTAATAAGAATAAAATTTTTTTATAAAAAATTTATAAGGAGATTGCTATATTAATAGGAGCCCATTGATATAAACAGCGATGCCGATCTATAAAAAATCGTTTCCTCATGTATAGGAACCAAGTTCTCCTCAAAGTGGGGATCTCTTATTGTGGACCTCGCAGTGAAGGCTGTTAAGACCGTCTACCGCAAGAATGGAGACCACGTCGAGATTGATGTGAAAAGATACGCCAAGGTTGAGAAGATTCCAGGAGGCCTGTTGGAAGATTGCGTTGTGCTCGACGGAGTCATGTTCAATAAGGACGTGACCCACCCAGGCATGCGCAGAGTCATCAAGAACCCAAGAGTCGTTCTCCTTGATTGCACTCTCGAGTACAAAAAGGGAGAGTCAATGACCAACATGGAGTTCACCAAGGAAGAAGACTTCAAAAAAGCACTCGCAATGGAAGAGGAAGAAGTCAGAAGAATGTGCGAAGACATCCTCAGAGTCAAGCCAGACGTTGTCATCACCGAGAAAGGAGTTTCCGATATCGCTCAGCATTTCCTCCTCAAGCAAGGAAACTGCACTGTCATCAGAAGAGTCAGAAAGACTGACAACAACAGAATCGCCAGAGTCAGTGGAGCTAAAACATATTTCATTTATATCACTCAATTAGTTATTTTCTTAAAGTCTCTTATTCAAAATTTCTAAGAATTAAACCAATCTATAGTTAATTTCTTTGCCAATAAAAAGTGTAATTCTTAATCAAACTCATGGTTTACCATGTGAACAGACCGAAGAGCTTTAGGAGTCTGACGTTGGAACTGAGTGCGGACTTTTCGAAATTAAGAAGATTGGAGATGATTACTTCACCTTCATGACAGAGTGCAAGACCCCTCAGGCCTGCTCTATCTTGCTAAGAGGAGCCTCTAAGGATGTATTGAACGAGATTGAGAGAAATCTCCACGACGCCCTTGGAGTTGCTAGAAACGTTATGCTGAACCCCAAGTTGGTCCCAGGTGGTGGTGCTGTAGAGATGGAACTCTCATGCAGACTCATGGAGCAAGCCCAAAACATCGAGGGTGCTCAGCAGTGGCCCTTCAAGGCTCTTGCCAGCGCACTTGAGGTGATTCCCAGAACTCTCGCTCAAAACTGTGGAGCAGATGTTGTAAGAGTACTAACTGAATTGAGAGCCAAGCACGCCGTTGCTGGAGAAGGACTCCACTTCGGTATTGACGGCAACTCAGGCAAAATAGCTGACATGAGAGAATCTAACGTGTGGGATCCCCTCGCTGTCAAGCAATAAACATTCAAGACTGCAATTGAGAGCGCTTGCATGCTTCTCAGAATCGATGATATAGTAAGTGGTATTAAGAAGCAGAGGAAGGAAGCTGAGGGAACTAGATTCGCAAACGACGAGGAGGAAACCTTCGGAGACCAGAGAGACGGATGAGCATGAAGTCTATATTGTTCAATAAACATAATATGCACTATATCTAATTCAAAAATCATGTGCTTAATCTCAATTAAATTTCTTCCTATTAGCTGCATTTATACCTATCAATTCAATACTTATTAAAAAATATACTTAAATTTAGATTTATTTCTTAAGCAGGGTTCTTCTTGACTATTTATTGCTTGGAAATTAATCTTAATTTGATCTGATATTGAAATATAATTGGGGAATCTGTAAATTATAGACTAAAATTATAGATAATTTAAAGAAAAATTAAAATGTAACAAGCGTCTAAATTCAATAAAATACTCTTGGTGAAGAAGACTACAAAATATGAGCGCATGAAACAATCAGGACGCTAGTTCACTCCCTACATTGAAAATGTACTCATGAAAGTATGGTAAGCTATCATTCGCCTATAAGCAAAGATTTCACTCAAATTGATAAAATATATTAAGTATAACCTATATTTTAGGGAAGAGGCAGCTAATATACATCTCTCAGTTGCGTAGCATTGCTATGATCACTTAGTGAAGTTGGGAAAAGATGTCACTTTCAAAAAAGACCTTGAGTTAAAATCAGATGATATCAAACATTTTTATTTTTTAAAAGGACAGGACATTCTTATCTCACTAGGTAATAACAAGGCAGATCCATCTTTTGGAAAATATAAGCATGTGCTAGTATTTTCAGCTGAAGAATTTTTATTTATATCTTACAAATTTGCTAAATCAAATTTTAGGGGGAGACGGTACTTACCTTAGAACTTCAGGTCTAATAGAATCCCCAGAAGTCCCAATATTGGGAATTAACACTGACCCATAAAGATCTATTGGATTTTTGTGTAACAACAAAGTGTTTCATGAGACTAAAGAAAAGCAAATCTCAAGAATCTTTGACAATTTGGAGAAGGATAATTATTTTTAACTTCGAATTTTACTACAGGCAGAGACTTAACTTTTCTATAACAAGTCCCATAACTGGAGAAACTACCAATAAATTGGTTCTAAATGAAGTGTTTGCAGCTGAAAAAGATACTGGAAAAACAAGCAAAATTAAAAATATAAGCATATATCGGTTAGTAGTAGATGACTAGGATTTAGGAAAGTTCAAATCAAGTGGAATTATAACATTCACAAATTTAAGAGTCGCTAACAATCTTTTAGGGAATACATAAAATACATTCATACCTAGCTATGACACCAATGTTAAAATGTGATGAAGCCCTTCTGTCTGTACTCTATATAAGCTTTAAAGATTTAAATTATGGAAATAAACTTACTAATTTCCAGATGTTAAATCTCATTATTCGTCATTTCCATCCTTAGGAGACTTCAAAGCCCATCATTAGTGATACTCAGAGTCAGGACAAAATAGCCAAGTTTTTTATAATATTAAGTGCTCTAGCTCTATCTAAACTTCCCATTAGCCTTAGCACCGTTTACTTATGAATTATTAGAGCCTTGCTTGTGGCATACTCTAATTAATTTTAGCAATTAATATCATTTACCTTCAATCCAAAGAAAGGGAAGAAAGGGGATGATAATATAAAGCAAATGAGCTAAATTGGGAACCACACTGATATCGCTGCAAAGGTAAAAACACTCAATTTTATATTAGGATTTCAATATTGAAAGTAATTTTAGACAAATTCAAAGCCTTTTTTGTGTCAAATCGAGATTCTAAATTTAACTTTCTACATAAATATTTCTCAATGGAATTATAATTTCTACTGGTACTGGCTCATCCGGGTGGCTGTTCTCCGCTAGAAGAGTCACTCACAACGATGTTAAAAAAATACTAGCCAACCTAGGTTATTCGGATGGAATGGATTTGGTAAGTTGCTTCTCAAAAGAGTTTTATTAAGCTTAAAGATTATTTAAATACCCCTATATAAATCAAAACTTTACAAAATTTACATCTAAGAATTTATTTTACCATTATTGCAAATTTAAATTCTTTATTTCTTTACCAAAAAAATGTTTATTTTTAATTTAGAAATTTTTATTAAAATTGGAGAATTTGAACAATACTTTGTAGATGGAAGAGCAAAATATATTCATTTTATTTTAAACTATTTGCATTTAAATTTTGTTTATTTACAAATAAATTAAGTAGTTTTAAATGGTAAAATATAATATAAAATGAAATACTTTAATTTAAGCACTATGCAAAGATAATATCAAAGTCAACAATATTTCCACATGAAGAAGAACGGATGTATTACTTTGTTAGGGAAGGATATTTAAAGGAAACCACAGGTTTTAACAGACATTCAGAGGGATACGCACGCAATATTAAATATTACAGCGAGCTAGTAGAGGGAAGAGTTTATATCGATGGCTATTACACTAAAGATATTGGACTGGGCGATGATAATTATTTTATGTTTTCACTGTAGACACTCACCCAAGTTATCGTCTTAAGTGCATCAGATTTCTTCTTTGACTATTTAAATAATCTTTGCTTTCTCAGAATAAAACTTGTCTATCTTTTTATCTTAAAATTTAGATAAAGAAATGTAAAATAAGTCAAGAGAAGTTCTCTTTTATCTATTCAATAATCTGTTGTGCCAACTTATCGCTATTCGCCATTTAGAGTATTTCATCCTATTCCTCTTCTAATTAGTAATCTAATTCACTATCATCAAATCTACTTTCTATTATAGGAAGGTATTTTATTAAAATCAGATTGTAGTAAATCTGGAAAATATTAATCTGTTTATTTATTACTCTACATCCTCTATGTAATAATAAAAGCAATCAAATTCAATTAGCATCGATCATAGTGTGTGCCTCACTTATCTCTTGCTACTTTTTTTTTTTCCCTAAATTTTTAACAATTAAATTTTACATTGAAGTATAGTTATTTTGAATTCAAACATTTTTAAAACTAATTTTTAAGATCTTATGTGATATTACGATCTATCTTTAAAGATATCACTCCTTAAATTGATAAAAAATATTAATTATGATTTTTAATTAAAATTCAATAAATTTTGATATTTAATAGCAGAATATACTGAAATAATTTTGTACTATATTTGCTTCTGCAGTTTTAATTAATTTTTTTCAGGGCTTTTTAATTCAATCTTTTTGTTTTATTATATTGTGGAGGGAATAACTAGTTGCTTTCCAAGTTTCAAATTATAAAATAGAAATTTAATAAATACATTAAGTTTATCTTGAATCAAGTTGGTGGAATTAGTTCTCTTCATGTCGCTTTTGATTGTTACTTTTATTGAAGGAAGCATAACTTTGGCTTGCAAATTCGTGGTTGAGGATGCCTTGTTTTAATTTTCATCTCTTTAAAATTTCTCTTCAATATAAAGAGGAAATTAAAAGAAAAAGAGTTTTTTATTTGTAAAAAATCTAAGAAATCTTATTATACTGAAGATATTTATCGAAAATTTAAATTAATCATAATACATTTATATATCATGATTGCTTTTATATAGAAGGGGTTTTCTAAATCAATATTTTATATAAGTTTCAGAATTTTTATGAATCTAGTCAAGTTTATCATCTCATCATAATTAATTAGCTTTGAGTCTTTATAGAGAAGAAAATTTTAATATGATTTATAAATGATTAAAAATAAAGGAAATTAACTTATAGACTGTTTTAAAAATAAATTTATTTTTGAGTTTATTATAGTGAAGAATTTAATGGAAAATAGAAGTTAGTAGGATGCTAAATAAATAGCCAAAGCAATGCTTCAGGTTTGATATCTCAGTGAACAATATTCATTGAATGCATGACTAATAAAAAAAGATCTCTAAAGCAGCCCAGCCTATAATAATTCTAAACTTTCTATAATTTATTATATCTTATTCAATAATTTATAACTTTAATTTGAATAATGAGTTTTAGATCGTTGGATTTATAATGATTATGGACACCCTTTAAAGATCTTTCTGAATCTATCAAGCTGTCAGGGTTTCCTTTATTTAGGTTTCTATCTAATGCATCGGTAAGAAGTTTATATTTTGCAAGCTATTCCTCCGAAAATATTTTAGTAAGAGCTTACTTAATGTTTAGTTAAATTTCTGTGAGTAAGTCTCTCCTCGGTTGCAAATTGCTTAAAAATAACTTAATCCTATCTCCCCAAGGAGCAACACCATTCTTTTAGTCATTTAACTTTTGATTATAGGAGCCCTCAGTTCTAAAACTTTTAAATTCTTTATCTTAATTTCTAGTGGAGGATCCTACCTCACTCTAATCTTAAATACAGATGAGGGGTAAAAATAATAACTGCAGTGAGAGAGAATTATTGGTTTTAGATAAGTGTTTTCTTTCTTTTAGATTATGGATGGGTGCAATAGAATCTAGTGAAGGTAATCGCTTTGACTTATATCTTTCAAGTACCTTCGAAGGACTATGATGTGAAATTATGTCATCAATTGATCTTCTCTTTGGCTGTGAAAATGAATTATTATCCTGTTGACTTATCTTCCTTTCTCTCTATACTCTTTTTTCTTCTTCAATAAATAATTTTTCACTAGGTCCATACTTTTCTTTGACTCGATTCAAATGTTAAACTAAATCACTTTCCTAGTATAGCTGCACAATTGCTTGTTTAAATTTGGGGTTGTTTTCCAAGTTTGAGAGCTTGGGAAATTTAACTGCAATCGACCTCAATGATTTCAATCTCTTCTTAGATATCTGCTGCAAAATTTCTAGCTTTTCATGCTCCACTTGTTCATTCTGTTCCTTAAGATACTCACTCTCGACATTTATCTCATCTTCTATCTTTTTATAATTTATTACCTTAAAAGGAATTTGCTAAGTATAAATAATGCTTAAATATAAAATGAATTGACTAACAAATATTAGCCTTGCTTGTGAAATAGCTAAGAATTTGAAATCAGAGTTCGCTATTTCATATCTGGCTTAGATGAGACATTTGAAATGTTCATCTGTAGGAATTTCTTCTATGGACTTCAAGCACCTTTGTCTAGATCTTTTTCAAGTCTTGTTCAGCAATCTTAAGAGTGACATCCTTGATATTGTTCTTAACAGTGGCGTCTCCACCATCCACATCTTCAATATCAACTTGATGCTGGCTGCTCTTGCTCGAAGCATCATCCCTCAAAGAAGGAGTGAGGTTTCCCTTCTTTGCTGAGCGTTCTTACTTGTTATGAGTTTGAGTAGCCTGTCTCTTCAGCCCACCGATTTCCTTCTGGAAGAGCGCGTTATTTTGCTGATCTACAATTGCTATCTTATCTTGCTTAATGAGCTCATTAATTTAATCTTGAACATTTCTGTCCTTCATAACGTTCATCAGTGTTGCTAATCCTAGCTCTTGACCCATCTTCTGAGCGAGCTTCTCAGCTATCTTGAACATTATTTTGTCAAGCATTTTTAGTTGAGGTCTCTTTGTGACCTTAGACTTGACTATCGTCTCGACAGCTTTCTTTTTCAAAGGTCTCTTTCCCTCTGCAGCTCTCTGCTTTTGCTCCTCTTCATTTTGTCTAATGGCTTCTTTGTCCTTGGCGACTGTATGCTTGGTGACATCTCCTGCAAGAACTTGCTCCATGAATTTGAGTGGATTCTTTTCAGCAAGTTTGTAATTGAGTTGCCCATCATGAGGTTCAATAACATATGATTTGCCAGGACCAGGAGTGTAAGTGAGTGCATACTCGCCCTTATCAATAGAAGTAGCCATGGTCTTCTTGTGGTCGAAAGCAGTATTCTTTTGCTGAATAAGTCTTCTTACAGGGGAAGAGTGAGCCTCTGTACCCTCCTGATAGTACTAGTTCATGGCTTCGTAGAAATAGTCTCCATTTCTATTAATTCTACGTTCATTCAATTCACTCAGTATCTTGTTGAACTCATCCTGCAATGCATAATTCATTTATGCCTCAAATATTAAAACAAATCAATAGATAGATTCGCAAGTCTAGTATTCATACTCATAAATTACTTTAACTATAATAAGAATAAAGATATAAGAATTATTTAGTAATTTAAATTACTTCAAAATTATAATGAAATTGAATTATCTAACGGCAGTGAAGAATTTAAAATTAAGGAATTTTCTACTCCTGTTGATACAGAATTTAACTTTAATAAATTTATTACCTTTAACCTTTTTCTAAGAAAGTAAATTTATGAGATAATAACGATAGATTGCTTATATAAGAAAGGAATAAAGATAAACTGGCTCTTTTTAATTTTATACTGTAATGAAGAAATTTAATTTTAACTCTCTCTTCTAATAATTTTACTCACAAAAATTATTTAAGCGGTACTTAAAAATAATAATTTTTATGCATAATTATAGATACATTAGTTTTTTCTTCAAGATTTCTATTCACGAACTTGCTATCTCTTTAAGCCTAAGCCTTTACTATAGCTACATTTGTGGCAAATCCCCCAGCAGATTTTTAGGAGGAGAGACCAAGTTCTTCACTTAAAGCACTTCTGCTCTCGTCATCTCTCTATTCTACTTGCTGCTCCTGAGCACCATTGTTGATAGCTGAAGAAGCAGATGCTCTAATTTGCAAATTCACTTGATTGCTCTCAGAAATATCTATCTTTTATTAAGTAGGAAATCACAAATATTTAAATAAAGGAGGCTAATTAGCAATAAAGCCTGTATTAGCTCCTGCCTTTTTCTTTTGGACCTTCATAACTTATTCTTTTTACTAAGCTGACTAGGGTCTTCTTCTTTCCACGAAAAGAACGCAGCCATCAATGCCTTGAGGAGGCTCTACTTCAAATTTCAAAGAACCATCCTACTACTTTTCATAGGAATTGACTATCTGGCTTCTCATTATTTCATCAATAACTCTCTGCTCTATATTCTGTTGAGAAGCTTAAGCTTATTGAGGTCTTTAATTTTTCAAATCTGATGATTTATTAGCCCTGGGTGATGATAATATCATAAATTACAAAATACTTAGGGTTTGGGTTCTTAATTTTTCTGCTGAATTGAATTTCTTTGGGCTGATTTTTAATTCGCTGATTTAGCAGCATTTGGCTATTTAGAAGCTGCTTTGCTTGAGGCTTTGTTATCCTTAGCTGAAGGAGATTTCATTGAAGCAGGGTTTAAAGTCTGTTGAGCTTGCTTCTTTTAAGCTACTTAGTAGGTAGCGATTCCTCCGAAACCTTTTTCTTATTTTTGAACCTGCTTTCTAACCACACTCTTCGTAGTTACAACTTGCTCACTCTACTGGAAGGGTTGAGGAGGTGGAGGACTTTGAAATGGCTGAGAGTCAGAGTCTTAAAGATCTACTCCATTTTCTTAGTCTTACTCAACCTAATGCTCCTGCTCATCTTCCTCACTTACATCATCAGCTTTCAGTTGCTCTAAGAATTGTACGCCTCCATTGTTACCCTCGAAATTCAAAATCTCTTCAGGTGACTTGTGGTGGTTGTCCACTGCTAACACTTGCTCAATCATTCTATTAATTTTATTTTTCATCTTTTTTACATAAAAATATGTAATGTCCACAGCTGCTGGCTATCTTTGTCTGTAGGCTTTAAGCTTATCAGAGATAGATCTCTTGTCTCCAATTTGTTGCTAAAGCTGCTCCAGATACAGCTCAGCCTGATAAATCTAATTGTCTCTTTGGTTTATCTTCCCAGTTGAAAAATCATTAAGAGGAATGGCTTGTCTTCTAGCGAACTCCTCTTCTGTAATTTCAAATGGGTGCTCTCTCTTAGCCACCACATACTTCTTTGAGTCAAAGTAAACGGTGTTAGAGTTTCCTATAACGCTCAACTCTCCATTGAACTATTTTCATTGACAATAATTTAAAATAAGGAACAAGACTAAATTATAATAATATGCATTATTAAGTTTATTTAGTGGAGGAGACTCTGTTTTAAGTTTGAATATTTTGAGCAATCTTGGAGTCAACTTTGTTGTATCTTTGAGGAGACTGCCTGAGCTCTTGAAGAGCCTGCGCTCTCTTTCTGACCTCTAGGACGCTTTTGTGAAGGAGAGCGTTTTTCTTGAAGTTTTCAAGGTCTTCCTTAGTGACGTTCTCATCTTCCTCGAGTTGCTTAAGGAGTTCTCTGTACTCTAGTTCAGCCTCTCTGAGCATCTGAGTCTTCTCTACAAAACTTGGTGTGAGCCATCGTACAAATATAACAAGTTTTACTCGGTCTCTCTTACCTTGCTAATTTAGTCTTCTCCCTTAACTTGATCCTCTCGACTAGTTTAGATCAGCCACTGACAAATCCTCTATACGTACTCTTATAGATATATTCACAGATATCCATACATTTTAACAAATTACTCATTTACACAAATTCAATATAAAATCCTTAACAATAAAAATTAATATATGCAATTATATTCACAATTTAATTTATTTGATTAAGTAAAGATGATAGATAAGGGGATTTTCATTTTTGCTTCATTTTTAGATAATTGAAATACCAATTAATATATAGTCTAATTATCGACAAATTACCTTTTCTTAATGGTCTATCTGGACTAGGGCTAAAGCCAAGAGAAGCACCCATATCTCTACTGAAGTCATGCTCATCTGGATGATGGATTTCGCTTCCAATTCGTAAATCAGCTCCCAAGTTTTGTGACATTTATTCTTTCACTATCGCTAATAGTCCAACTTTATTTTAATTTCAGATAAGAGTAAGAAATTAAAATTTAATTTTCCTATTATTGTCTGAATAAGTTATCCAATAACCAATATTTATTTTTATAAAACTATAATTTAATGGTAATTAAATTGCCTTCTATCGTTTAATTAAGATAATTATTTTATAGAATTTAATCGATAAATGATGTCTCAAATTAGTTTAATCAAAATGAATTTAAGTAAAATTAATAGTTCTTTTTCAAATTAAAAGTATTTTCACTCATCAAAAAGTTAATTCATTTTTATTTTCACAAATTTAAACATTTTATGTTTCTTTCTCATTCCTCAGTGATTCAAGCGACACAGTTAAAATTATTGGGAATTGATTAAAATTATGAACCCCTCTGTCTTTCTTTTAGTACGCTAAAATACATTAAAAAAATATTTTTAATTATTGATTGGCTCTCCTAATATGCTTGATGAGTTAGTAAATTTAAATGCCATTTTCTAAGATTTCTCTTTTATTCTTATTAACCTAACATTAAAAATTAAGTAATTATCATCAATATTTAATAAAAAAATTGACTACAACTTATTCGATCATGATCAAAATTCTGACTTCAACCTAAGAACATTAAAAATAACTAGAAGTAATATTTTAAAAAGCAATTTGTATTTTTAAACAGAATTAGTATTTTAGATTTATTAGACTCCCTTATTTATATTTATCCAATTCTATAAGATATTTGTGATTTGTGCTTTAATAAATTTTATTTATCTATGATAAGATCCTTTGATATTCTCAATTAAACCTCTCTCATTATTCATTATTGCTGCATGGGATACCATATGGTTATTAGAGAGAGGATTTATAATAAAATAATCTTATTAATTTGTAATAGAAAAGCAAATGGAGAATATAAAAGAGTTAGATCATTTCTAATTAAACTAGTCTGAGATATCAAGACAAAAGCTATTTACCAATGAAAGTCTAGAAGAAAGTGAAATATTGTTAAACTAATCTACTGCAATTGGACATACAACACTTGAAGCTTAAAATAGAACGGACTAAGATGTTTCTATTTCAAATTAAAACAAAATACTCCCACCTAGTATCAATCTTCTATCTAAAAGTAATCTTCTCACCGATATCAACTTATCATTAGCTGGTCCTATTCACCTTTTATCACCAATCAATCATACTAGGCAACAATTTCAATAAGATTCTTCAGAAAACTTCATCAAAAACATACCAAGTCCCAAATCTTTAATAAAACAAGAGAAGTTTCAAATTAAAAACATACAAATTTTAAAATTAATAAATAAGTCAACTTCAAATTTCCCAGAGTAAGATTTAAAAAGCAAGGAAAATGAAACTTCCGATTTTCTTCTTTTTAAATTTACCAATCTTAATCTTTGAGTATTCACTTAATGTAAGAAGTGATTTCTATATACTTTATGGCTTTATTCTGTTGAAGAGAAATGGAATAGAGAGGTGTGGGATATAATTACTCCACCTCGATGAAGTGCGAGATTACTGAATACTCATATTGAATCTTAAATTCCCTTTTAATATTACTTATTTATAGGCGTTACTAAACAGAAAGAAAAAGTTGAAATTAGCTTAGTAAGAGAGGTCATATAAATTTTGAGTTCCTATTTCACAAAGATTTTTTTATTCCATAAAAGTCTATAATAAAAAAAGATTTCGATATGTGATTTAAACAATCTTATTAATAAAGGTAAGGACGGGGAATCCTACTAAAAGTTTTAAAACCCAATTTTTAAAAAGGGCGCAGAAAGGTATAGTTTATAGCACATTTATCTTAAATGTCTTAAACAGATAACAACAATTTGAATGACATATTCATTTTATTAAATCCCTAAGAAATTGCTTATCTACTTGCATTTATTAATTAATTAAAAACCAAAAATTTTAACTTCCAGAGACTTTGAGATAAGCCTCTTCAAAAGACCAGCATAAAGATTTTCATAAAAAGTTACAAAATAAGTTAGATAGTCTTATAAAGAAGAAAGATTACTCGCTTCTCATGGATTTGACCAAAAGTAAAATAACTTAAAACATGACTGGCCTCTCATCACTAATGATTAACCATAAGAGAAGTCTTTTAAGCAAAAGAGCCTCAGCAGATTATATTTAAGAGGATAAAACCCCTATGGACACCAAAAATACTACTTCTACAAATTTAGGATTGCTCTACCAAATGGAAGGACTATAGGCAAAATAGTCAATTCTTAAAAAGAACACTGTTTTATCACCAATCATTTAGCCACTTGATAGGCCTTCTTAAGAAAATATGAGTCCTTTACTAAATCCTTTGACTTTGTAATCATTCGATACAAATAAAAATAATGTGAATGATGGCTTATGAAATGATGATTTGGAAAGTTCCAGTGATAGCGGAAACGATGATTTAATGGACATTAAATCAGGGAAAAAAGTAAATGGTGGAAAAAATGCGAGTAAAGGCAAAAAGAAAGGTAAAAATGCTCTCACTTATGAAACTGGAACTAAGTCAATCCTCTGCAAGCGATTTATTAAGCTTGGCCAGTGTGAATAAGGAGAAAAATGTGAATATGCACATTCTAAAAAAGATCTTTAATTTAACTCAGTTCAAGAATGGGTTCAGCTTGTAAAAAATATAAGTTAGCAAACTCAAGCCTAAATAAATAAAGCGAAGTAATCCTCATAATTTTAAGATCCAAACTCTAAATTCTTAGGTGAGAAAATAGGATCTAATGGAGTTAAAACTCTAATGGATGCTTGCAAGATGGATGATTATTTAGGAGTAAATTATCTAGTCCAAAATGGAGCTAATCCTATAGTTTAAGATTTTAAAGGAAACGATGCTCTCTACTATTCAGTCATTATAGTAAATAATTCAAGTAAAAATCAAATTTTACAAAAATTTTAAGTTAATAATCACATTTTATCTATGAATTAAAGAAACGTTTGCTGAATTATTAATTTCTTTATAGTTTTAAACTACTCCATTTAAAATTATTTTTTAAAATTTATTATCACCTTAAGCAAGGCCTTTAATTAAAAAAATATAGTGCATAATATGAAGATCCAAATTTAGTAATATATCTTGTTCCATTTTAAAATGTCACTAAAATTAAGGTGGGAAGTCTATATTATTTTCGTCCGGCTTTCTCTCAAAAAGAATCTTTGATAAAGACAAAGAAGGTTGAGGCTTAGAGAGATTGGCGATAGAATGTTTAGATTATGAAGCCATAGAATTTTCTAGTTTTAATTGAGAAGAATGTTAAGTTAAGAATAAATAGGCCTAGACACATGTTCGCAGGTTGGAATTACTCAGATTAAGCAGTTGTTATTATAGTAGGAATTTTAATTAAAATCGTTGATTGGTTAAAATAATAAATGGAGAGTTGCAACTTCGTGTCAGTTGAAATAGTAGATTTACCCCCTGATCTGCAGCTTGTTCGATAGATATCCAAAAATTAATTTGGGTTTCTTCTTTAATCATCTTCGTAGCACCTCTCAGCATCGAGATATGATGCGCGCATTCTTCTTCATAGTAATACTCATCTTCATCAAAACTTGTGCCGCTTATAACTCTGTACTGAGCTCTCCCACAGAAAAGTTGCAAGGATAAAAAGTTCTTAGAATTTTGATGCTGAATCGAATGGTGTAATTATTATTTAAATCTGAGACACTTTAACTGTCACTGATTTATTCCATTTTAATTTAATATTGTACAACATTGAATTTAAATATCAAACGTTTTTCAATTAATTTGAATTATATTAAGAATACCTATTAAATATAAATATCATTGATGGCCTGATATCTAAAGTTCCTAGCTTTAAGAATGATTAACGAACTAAATTTAATCTCAACTTCAAAGTCTCCAATAGTCAAAAAAGTGGCAGTTTGCTTAATTAATTCTGTGACAGCAATATCTAATTTAATTCTCTTTTTTATTAAATTCTCAGCTATATTTATGCTATGGGGGGGAATCTATATTTTGAATAAATCACTAAATCCTTACTATTTTTATCCTCCGCTATAATAACAGTTTGCTCGCTCTTAAAACCTTGCTCATTTATTTTCATATTATCGAAGGATGTGATGCCCAGAGATAGAGTTTATGGTAAGAAAAAGAGAAACATCCTAACTCAAGCCTCAATATATTCGCACTAAATAGGTATATTGGAATCACTCTTAGATTACAAATCTCACGGAATAAAATTTAACCCTAATATGACTGACAGATTTCAAAGGAATGCTATATTTTACTCTGTCTTTAGAAATAAAGTTGACGCAGTCAGGCTATACATTACAAAAGCCTAAAATTGTTCTCTGGATATTATTGACATGTATGGCAAGTGTATATTGGACTATGCCAAAGAGTTTAATTTTGAAGAAATTATTCTTGAATTAATAAAAGGCGGCGCAAAATTAGGAAATAAACAAAAGAAAGGAGTCGAATTGCTAATGTATGCTGCTTCTGTTGGAAATATAGAGATAATAAAGGCACTTATAGGAAAAAATATAAGTCTTACTTCGGTTGATGATAAATCTGGACTAAACTGCTTAATGATTGCTTTGCAAGCAGGGAAAATTGAATTAATTCATAGTCTTTTAGAGTTTAAAAATTATTTTATTTTTTAAATATATAGTATGTTATAAATGTTAAGGCATTCAACCAATAATGCAGAGATTTCGGCGAAACTTTATTATTTGAAGGATTTAGTTAGAATATCCTCTTATTTAATATTAAGGGTATATCAAGTTATAGCTGTCATAAATAAACCATTAGATTTAAGATAATAAAAAAATTCATTTAACTTAGAATGAAGTTGTATTCAGAAAAAATAGTTTGAATTTAAATAAGTGATATTTATAAAATTAACTTAATAATCTTCATACTCTTTTTAAATCTTAGCTTTAATGAAGGCAATAATTAGGAACAATTTAAACTTAGTTAAAGCTTTGATTTAAAAATAAGGGATATTACTAGGAGTTAGTAAAGATAACTACGGAAAAACTGAGCTAATACACGCAGTAGAAAAGAATTCATAAGAATTGGTAAAATTGATACTAGATGGAGCTAGATAATTGAGCTGCGATGTTGACATGAATAATTACGATAAGAGAGGCCGAACAGCCTTGATCCATGCAGTAATTAATTAGAATACAGAAATAATAAAGACGCTGTTATTTGACTATTCGTTTCCTTAGTCATTAACCTCTCCAACTGGGTAGGCTCTTGTTCATGTTATCAGATGGAAAGATGAGCTCAGCAAAGATGTATGTGACTATGCTTAGACAGACTAAATTAAGCAACTGCTTGCTAATTACTGTGAGGTAAATAATCTACTATATCCTGGCTATTTTTAAATGGTTCAGTCGATACAAAAAAAGGAAACCTTAAATAACAATTATATTTTAAACATAATAATCTTCAATATCTAAATCTATTATAAATATTATTTAGATATGTTGATAAGGCAATAATGTTTCATCGCAAATTATATTTGGGAGGGCACATCCAAGAACACATTATACACAAATTTTAGGATAAGCCATTTTTAATCATTCATAACTTTATTTTCATATTTCTCTGCCCTGAAGAGAGAAATTAAAATTGTCAATATGAAAAGAATATATTGATTTAAGTTTGTTATACATAAATCCACTCAGTTTTAAATTGCCATGAAGCTGCAGCTATCACTTATAGTTTTATCTGATAAGCTATTGAAAGCAAATTCTCGAATATAGAATTGCATTTCTTAAAATTAAAAGATTTAAATTTCCCAAGAAATGAAATCAGAATCATTTATATTAATACCGCAGAATTTAAAATAAAAAATAATATTTATTCATTATTTTCTATAATTCAATTAAATAATGATTTTTACCTAAGTAACGAAATTTAAGCTTATTAAAATCTAAAATATTTTAGAAAATATTTTATCATTCTAGTACCGTCATGAAAGGTAAAATCCTTTAAAATATTTTCTTTAGTAAATCTATTAAATAACTATCACTTGCTGTTTTTTCTCAAATTAATTTCAGTAGACATCCTTCTAGCATCATCACCAAATGTAATAGTTTATTATTTAATTGCTAATTCGATATAAAAATGAGTTTAATCATATTCATTTTGCTATGAATCTCATAATTTAATTTATAAAATGAAATAATTAAATAACTAAAAGGGAATTTTCCTTAGCAAAGTTTAAAATTCTTAAAACAAAAATCCTCTTAAAAAGCACAGAAACATTTTAGATGTAAGTCAAATAAAGCAAGTTTAGGCTATTGAAACAGTTAGATAAAAAACTATCAAGAATAAAATTAAAAAGATAAAAATATCTTAATACTTTATCATTATAAATAAAATTAACTATAGTTGATAATTTAATAAAAAAGAGAATTAAATTAGATATTAAATTAAAATGGAATAAATCGGTGACAGTTGGAATGAGCCCAATTTAAATAACAATTTGACCATTCTATTGAGCATTGTATCCTAATTTTTTTTTATAAACTTGCTATTTTTTTGTGAGATCACTAAGTCAAGAGTTATAAGAGAGATTGTTTAATCAAAGTTCATATTTGGGAATAAATGTTTTGCGCGCATAATAATTCGCTTCTTGAAGATACTGAGGGGATGCCTAAAGAAAACTCACATCTTAGTTTTTTATAAGTTATAAAGCAAGCTCCAGATCAAAGGGTAAATCTGTGATTTTAATTGCGATCAAGTTGCAACTCTCAATTTATAATTTTAACTAATCACCGATTTTAATTAAATTTTCAACCTTATTAAAATTCCTAAAAAATAGATAATAGATAATGGATAAATTGATATTAATTTGATGCTATTGATTTTGAAAATTACTTTTTAAATGAAGATATAACAGGAAGTGGCTTTGAATTCTTAAAAGAAATCCTTTTTGAGAGAACAATTTAAATGACTGTTTTGATACGACACACACAAGAAGCCTATATTAGCAACAATAAAATATATTCGAAATTAAAATATAAATTAAATAAGGGCAATGAAAAGAGAAAGCGATTCCCACCTCAACAATAAAAACACCATAATATGATAAGAAAGTGAAAATAAGTTGTGTATAATTAATTTCTTTATTAATACTTATAATCATGCTAAATTTTAACCCTAAACAGGCAATCTAAAGTCTTCTAGGAAGGTGACCTTGACGTCTGTCTCATATTCTCTGAATTTTATACCTTTAACTGCTTCCTCTATCTCAGATAACTGAGTGTTAGGTTTCATAGGTTGCTTGATTATTACTTTGTTTACTAACTTTTTCAAAGGTTCTGATACCTTGTCTATCTTACAATGTCTTGTTGCGAATTATATTGCATCATCTTCACTTTCACACTAGTAGTATTCCTCTGGTTTCATATCGCATTCAAGTATGAGTGCAACTATAGACCAAATGTCCCACTGCACTGAACCGTTGAGCCAAGTCTGTCTCTATGGGAAGTAGCCTGCAGTTCCTTGCACCGATGCTTCCTCAATGTTTTCTCTTCTTACAACTCTGTTGAAGTCTATGACAGTTGCTCTGACTGGTTCAAAGTTTATCATGATGTTCTCTGGCTTGAGATCTCTGTGCACGAATCCCAACTCATGCAACTCCATCACTCCTCTAACGAGGTCAGTGAGAATAGCAGTAAGCTAGTACTTTTTGCGCCTCTGCTGAGAAATTCTCTTAGTATGATCTCCCATTTAGGAATGCGAATGGCGATGTAATCATGATCGATAAGAACACCAGCAAGATGAAGAACGTACTTCAAGTTTTTGTCCCTCGCTTCTCTCAACACTGTAAGTTCGTTCGCGAACTCAAGACCTCTCTCTTCCTTCTTTACAAGGAATTCGTAAGGGAAGATCTTGTAAGCATACTCTTCTTGTATGATGGTGTCTCTTCGCTTCGCATCAGCAAGGTGGAGGTAATTTTGAACACACTCCTCCAAAGTTACAACTCTCAAGCATGGAGTCTTGCTTTGAGCTAGCTGAAACTTTACTGACACCATGCACTAAGGCTTCTGATTCATGAACTCAATCTTCCTCTTCTTCTCTCTTGCTTCCTCTTTAGTTGAACCTTGTCAAGGTATCGTGCTTGCCTCTTAGCTGGCACCATCTTTAAAGTTTCTTTATCCTCAATTACGAACTCAGCCATGTGCTTCTTCTCCATGTGTTTCTTGAGGAAAGCAGAGTGAGAGAATGTCTGTTCACAAGTTGAGCAAGGATAGCGACCGTCCACTTTCTAATGCTTCATATAGATCTTAGGTTTGTCTGAGTAGACTTCCTTGATGTGCCGCTTGAGGCTCTGAGAATATTCTCTTTTTAATACATCTCGCCATGCAGTTCGTCAACCTCATCACTCAGATCTTCAATATCATCTATCAGACCGTTAACCTTGTCAGCCGCTTCGTCATCCTCATCACCCAATTCATTAATCTTGTCATACGCTTCGTCATTCATGTTATTTAGAATATATTTGTCATAAAATTCTCTCCCTGCAAAATTATTTATTTAATAAGAAAATAATAAGTTGCTTATATAACAACTTTAAATTTTAAATAATATAAAGGGTTAAATTTTAGGATAGTATGAAATATAAGTTCCAGTGAAAAATGGATTCGTTGATGGAGAAACAGATTCTAGGAAAAGAAAAAAATAAAAGGTAAATAAAACATAGGGGTAGAAGCAGGCGACGCATATACTAGGGAAGTCTCATTCTAGACGAGAGAGCAAAGGGTGATGATAAAATGACATTGATAGAACTCACTCAATGCATACAGAAATAATATTCAAAGGAATCAGAAACGAAGGCAGAATACATGCTGTCTAAAAAATCCATTAAATCCCTAGGTATAACTATGGGGCCAAAGAGTGAAAGGTAACTATCACCGTAAGTCAAGGAAGACTTATAAGAAATGAGATTCCTGGTAATTGCTATGTGCAAAAAGTATCAACTCCAGAGAAAACTTGGGTCTATTGGCGTGGTCACATAACAGTGGTCAAAAAGTATAGAATTCAGCAGAGATGCAATAAAGAATAAAAATAGGGTGCGAAAACGCATTTTTGCACTTTAAAGGTACCTGATCATCAAATCTTGAATGACCTTGAAAAGGCTGTTTTTCGGTAAGGCAACTGCCCACAAAAATGGGGTCATTTGATTCGCTCTCCAGAAAGACTCAGTTTCATTCGTAGATCACTTTAAGAACGTCTCAGCTATAGCTAGGATGTCTAAAATCTCTGGAAAAAAATTTTGCATTATAACTCATTAGGTGAAAACGCCACTTTTGCACATGGACTTCGAAGAGGGCTCCGGCCAAAAACGCCCTTTTTGAGGGGTGCGACTCGACCCCGCAACACTTTTGGCGAGGTCTCAAACAGAGCTATCTGGGTCATTTAAGGGCGCTGAGTCCGATTTGCGCACTGGTTTGCACCGCAGAGCATTGGCTGAGGAGCTAGAGCGGGTGCGAAAACGCATTTTTGCACTTTTAAGGTACCTGATCATCAAATCTTGAATGACCTTGAAAAGGCTGTTTTTCGGTAAGGCAACTGCCCACAAATATGGGGTCATTTGATTCGCTCTCCAGAAAGACTCAGTTCAT